>VZRR01002599.1:184822-210654 GCA_013398015.1 Oreocharis arfaki
GTCTCCCCCCCCCCCCCCCAATTTAAGACCAGGAAAAAATCCAAATGTCAATTTTACCCATATTTTAGTAGTATTTGCATTTGTAGTTCACAATTTAGAGGCTGCAGCCAACAGTATAGCATTTAGCATATACAGCCATACACATTTCACATGCCATGTCATTATAAAGTCAATACTTAGATTTTAATTTCTTTTGTGTAAAGCTACCTTGAGAAGAATTGATTTTAGTGGAAACAGGATAGAAGAAATAGAAGACGGAGCCTTTTCAAAGCTTCTGCTGTTGGAAGAACTTTCTCTTGCTGAAAATCGACTTGTAAAACTTCCTGTTCTACCTCCCAAACTAACGACATTTAATGCAAACCAAAACAGAATCAAGAGCAGAGGAATCAAAGCAAATGCTTTCAAGGTAAGAAAAAATTCGATAATTTAGGTAACCAAAGCAAACAAAATTAGTAACCAGACAACAAGTCTGCCACCAAATTATTTTTCTGTATTTTTTGTAATCTAAGAAACAAACTACGATGAAGCAGCTTTCCAGCTTTTACTTTGAAGGCACTCTGGAGTATCAGTCACTTGGGCACTCATTCTCTCATGTCCTTCATGTAGAAAACAATTTTCTATGAAATACTTCAGCTATGTCCTTCCTCTCCTATACATAAAGAAAAAATATTCAAAAATTGATAGCTCAACTACATTTCAGAGGACCACAGAAATACTAATAAACAATATGTATATAGTACTTTATAGTGGTCTCAAGTTTTAAAACCAACATGCTGACACTGAAATTTCCCAAACATAGAAGGTCTGTTCTGTGAATTTCTTGGTACAACAGAATTCAACATCCACAGCCAAAGAATGGGTTTTGTTACATCAGTTTACAGGCTACGTGATCAGAAAAAATTGCTGATGTCTCGTAATGGGCATGAGTTACTTGAGCTCAAGTAATACCAGCATTGGTAACCTCTCTTTCTGTCTAACAGAAGCTCACAAATTTGGCCTACCTCTACTTAGGACACAACGCACTGGAATCTGTTCCCCTGAACTTACCGGAGAGTCTGCGCATTCTGCACCTTCAGGTACTCCCCAAGGACTTCCTTAACGTTCTCTTAGGAAAAGCCTCAGGAGTTACACACTTCAAACCAAACTTGTTCTATTTTAAAACAGTTCCTACTACAGACCTCTGAATAAAACAATTTACCTCTAATGTGTACGGCCACAACCATCCACAAGTTGCTCATTCCCACGCAAGGATTTATTATTGGTTTCTGTACCTCGGGCATAGGAAATGAGAAAGTTAAGCTATAATCTTTTACCAACGATGCATTGAACACACACATGTGTATGTACTTACAAAAACGTTTTGGTTTGCAGTACAACAACATCACCACCATCACGGATGACACGTTCTGCAAGTCCAACAACACGCGCTACATCCGCACGCGGATGGACGAGATAAGGATGGAGGGCAACCCCATCGTCCTGGCCAAGCACGTCAACGCCTTCTCCTGCCTGAGGATGCTGCCCGTGGGAACCTACTACTAGCACTGCTCGTGTGCTCCACGTGCCAGAGCCAGGCGTGGTAACAAGGATCACTTCTCCCTCTGTTTACACGTTCATATCCTCTCCCTTACTAACGCTCTTTTTCCCTGCATACCCAGGACCTTCTGCTACGTTGAAACGTTCTCTGAAATAACCATTTCAAACCAGTCACTTCAGTAGTTACAGCGTCCCTCATGCTTTCAGAATCTTTTCTGGTAATGAAAGTGTAAAAATATATCATCTCAACTTTTATTTCGCCACATAGTCTTTAGGTAAAAATCACACAAAACTGCTTGTTCTCATTCTTTACCAGCACTCAGAACAACCACCACGTTTTACTTTCAGATAAATGCAAGATATTCTTTGAGCAAGCCAAAGAAGAAAAATACTTCCGAATTCCAATCCCACTCTTTTAACCTGAAACGAAAACTTTTCAGTTGACCTTCAAAGAAGGTTATGTTTGGAGGAAGTTACACTTAGAAACAGAACTTCTCAAAGCTTAAATTCATTAACATTTCCTTAAAAACTTGATTTGTGGTAAATGAGAATAACTCCTATTTAGGTTTAGTACACCAAGCAACACAGCAACTGGAACTTTTAAAAGATGTTTTAGATTTCCTTCTCCTATTCTGCTTTGAAAAGAACATATGTGTTTTATTTTTACACAAGATATTTTTAAGTGAAATAGATATGTTTTGCTGAGCTGTTCTCACAAGAGCTGTTTTTGCAACACCAGCTTCCCATTTAAAACAACGGTCTAAGTACAGCACAATAGACTCAAATATCTTAATTAATAACTAATGATGTAGATCAAGCCGTGGTTCCACAACTTCTCTTGACAGGACATGTGACAATATAGTTAAGAGCAAAGCTGAATTCATGTGTTTACCTATAAACAAGTACAATTTCATCTAGATGTCAGTGCAAAGAAAGAGAATTACCCGTGTACAACAATGCTTCTGATCATTCAGGAAAAATCAAATCAGATTTTTAAATTTAAAAGGAAAGTTGATTCTATCCTTAATGTGAAATCAGAATTAACTTCAGGCATTTCACTCAACTATGAAGTGTATTAAAACCACAAATTGACATGTGCAGGCCTTGACAGTCAGTTCATCTAAAACTGGACATCACTGATAAGGGCACCATGTTTTTAATTCCACAGCTACACATTTCTGACATCCAGTTTCTCCCCTCAAATACCTGCCACAGGTGTGAAGCCTCCAGACAAATGAATGCCAAAGGTGTGCTAGTTACTATTACCACATCAACTTTGTACTAATTTTGAAGCTAGTATAGATTCCTAATTTGTAGAAATAGTTAAGCATCAAATGCATGATGATGTATCACTACATCTAGAATACTGATTTTGCAAGATATTCTGTATTATTTTTATTTATCTCATTTAGCTAAGCCTTGATTTGTTAGTGCTTGTGCTATGGGGAATTGAGGCCCACTTAATTCTGAGTGCATATTTTTGCCCTCAACCCATTACACCCAAGAAAAACAGCAATCCCCAGTATTTTCCATTTTAAATTATATAATAAAGCAAGAAGGAAATTCCATTGTCTTAACTAAGAACAAAACCAAGTCCTGCAGCAATACTTGGTTTTCATTTTTCCACATAAGCCATTAAACTTTGATGTTCCCAGGTTTTTAGCAAAACGTAAAAAACAACTTCAAAGCATGTAAAAATACATTCCAACATCAAGCCAAAGTTCTATTAGGAAAAAAATTAAAACCATCAATTCTCTCATGCCTCTTGTGATAAATGCCTAAGATGGAAAAAACACAGCTGTAAGTGTAATAATGTTACATAAGCAGCAGCCTCTGATCTTATTCTCATCACAAATCATTGCTACTAAAACAAGCTCTCTCCAGCATTAACAGGACCAGTAAATATCACCAAAAATGTGTATACACAGATATTTGCACATTTTTGTAATATATATACACCCATGTAAACATTCTAACACCTACCCACGACCACACTATTAATTTCACATTAAGATGTTGTATATATATTTTTGAAACTAATTATCATCAGTAATGCTAATTAATACTCCTAATACTTTGTGAGCAAACCAAAGTAGACAAAGGCACCAAGTTATCTGATGTGTTTTATTTACTTTCCCCATTCACAGCAAGTTAATCAAAACATGAAGTGAGAAAGGCTTCAGGAAGGAGGACTTCCACCTCCTATTTGCCTGGTCACTCCTGTTAGTGACCAGTACTAATATCAAGCTGAATGTAAACCATTCTATTTTTCTCCTATCACTCATTTCTGTTCTGTATTTCCAATAAAACTTGAATTTTTGTTCTTGTTTATCAGTATCAGCTTCAACAACCTGCTCTTCCAGCCTTGCCAACGTGTCTCAGCTGTTCAGCCTCACAGCAGACCAAGGTTAGAAGATTATTTGCAGATGTAAATCCATTTTACAGACATTTATCCTGCCATACAGAATACTTGTGGAACACTCCATTTGCTCCTTCAAAACCTATTTTGAATTGACCTTGAATTTTCATTAATCTCAAAACATTCAATACTTGAAGTACTCATCCACTCCTACATTATCCCTTTCTTCTCAAGTACCAAAACAGGAAAGAAAAAATAACCTACTTTTGGTGGTTTTACACTACTCTCTGAGGAAAGTATCAGAAACTATTTTATTTCTACTTAGAAGTCTTGGCAATTTTCTTTTAAATAACAGGTTAATAGAAAAGCTGTAAACCCAAGACTCCACCCCAAATAGTCTTCTCTCCAAAACAGGGTAGAGTTACCTCCCAATACACTTGCAGTCTAGAGAGCAGGTAGGGGGGAAAAAACAAATATAAAGATTACAGACTCCTTTTCAACGTTGTTTAAGTGTGAATATTAACAGGATAGACTCTTGAGTTGTTTCTATCCATATATTAATAACATATGTCTAATTGCCTTCACACAAATTACTGAAACCATTGAATTACAAGTACATATTCTCCTTGGCAATCTAGTTATTTGAATTGTCAGATTTGATCTTTGAACCCTTTTATTAATTCTCTAACCTAAGAATGTCTTCTGTTTTAAAATGAAATGATTAGTAATGCTAGCTGAAATAAGAAGGCCTAAAATACTCTTCATAAGCACACAGTCAGTCAAATTTGGTAAATATTCTCCCAAATTGGTTTGCCTTTCAACTTCAGCCTTGCCTTTGTCCATGGAAATAAAAATACCTTTAGAAAGAACATCTGTAATATTGACAAACTTGTAATATGTCTTCAGTGAATTATCTTCACACATCTTTCAGCAATTAGTAGATAATTTCATTGTTTATACTCGACATCTGAACAAATATTTCTAAAAATTACTTCTATAACAACAATTTAAAAATTGTCTCCAAACTCATCTTTCTATTTTTTCTTTCTTCTTTTGTTATATTTTAAAATGAGAAGTATTTACAACAGTTCACCAAATCACTGTCCCAGAAACCACAGTCACTGCTGATCTGTGGATCAGAATGCATCAAGTGAAGCTGGGAAAAAACCCAATCACAAAGCCCTAAAGCTCTTGGTGCTCTACCTTTTCTATGGAGGGATTAGAGAAAAGCCCTTAGACAAAAGCCAGCAGGATTAAGCAATGCCAGTTTATTGCTCAGCTGAAGACTGGATTTTTTTCTTGAACATTATCAGAAAATAGAACTCTTTTCTCTACTATTGTTGACTGGATAACAGAAATTGAATCATCTGGCACAGAACTCAAAGGCCTAAAAGATCAAAAAAATAGGAAACAATGCAGTTCCACTTGATATTACAGCTGAAGAGTAAAGATGGTGTTTATGTTTAAAGATGGAGTTTAATGCAGTAAATTCTTGAGGTAAATAAAACTCAGCCAAGAAACCACAAATGATTAAGCAGCTAAACATCCTCCTCTAACATAAGGCATCATGTAAGATGTTTTGTGTCTGTAAGACTGTAGTATTTTTACTCCAAGGATTAGTTGTTTATCTTAAAACCAGCACAAAGCCAAAACAAACAAGCCAAATACCGATCATTTAAAACGAAGTTCAAATACCATGTTCCAGTTAGGAGCGAGGAACAGTTTATTTCCCATACAAGTAAAACACTCCAGAACTGCAAGTGCTGTCGCCCAAACCCATGCTGACACATCTTCAAGAGAAACAGATCCAATCCTTCAAAACCAACGTTTACATGCCAAAGACTACAAGTGTTATTTTCTTTTAATTTCTTCTTTTTCCCTTTTTTTAAAATCAAAATAAAATACAATACCAAAGCAAACTGTCTTACTCCCTCACAAAAAGGCACAGACTTATTCTCCTCCACCCATGAGGAAGCAGCAACTCTTGCACAATTGCTGCCCCTCGAACACAGCACAAACCTTGAGTTAATACTCTCTTCACCACCACATACAAAATTTAGAGGCCATATTCTGCTAAAGACAGCCAGCTTCACCTCTGATGCTCTGTCTTGAACTACCTGAAGCAATGAATATTGTACTAATAAATAAAGGCTTGACAGACACTACCTTGAAATGCAGGAAGGTGCGTCTACGATGCTCATACCACTCAGCATAGGTTGAAAGGCTTCTGAAAAATATCAGAAGACTTCCACTTTCTTCAGTGCTGTAAAAGAAAAATATATTGTTTAACCCAGTCTTAACCGGATGTATCAATTCTACAGCCTAAAATTCACACTTTTTTCTTAATTTGATTGGTATTGTTTGAATACGAAGTCAGAAATCACCCAAAATAATAATGACAAAGCAGGAAAAAAGCTGGAGTGTAATGACTGAAAAGGAAGTTGAAGAACACATTTCTAAACGTTTCAGTGTTCACAGTGTTAGTCTTGCATGTAAAATGTGGGAACAAAGTAGTCACCTGCAAAACCTTAGTTTGATTTTATTCTTGTTCAACTCATTTTCTAAATAAATTTTAAGACATTGCGTAGTAAAACCTGAACCTGCAATATTGGTAAGATTTCCCAAATTCCATCACTAACCTTCAAGTATTCCCCAAATCTTTGTCCTAACCAACCAACTCTTTCCATGACACGTTATCTGCCTCTGCCCACGTGACATTCAGCTTTTCAAGATTAAACATTGCAGCTTCAGGAGGTAAGGAGGCCTGATCACACAGGCCTGATCTAACCCAAAACTTTTGTTAGACAGTTAAATCTTGATTTGATCTTGTCTCCAAAGCAGAGGGACTCCAGCCCTCTGAACATCTTCCTCACACTCCTCTGGACCTGCTCCAACAGGTCCATGTCCTTCTTATGTTGGGGGAGAGTGGGAGTGAAAGACAAATATAAACATTTATTTTTCAAATTTCTAGTAAAGTAAGGATCAGGATGGAGAAAGGAAAAGAGACAAGAGAAGGTGACAGCTGTCAGGCAGCCAACCATCCATCCAGGGTTCTTGGGGACAGCAGGAAAAAAAAGCTCATAAAAGGTGAGCAGTTTTCACTAAACAAATGCAGCCAGAATGCAGAGGATGCAAAACTCCACAAAAACCACATGTGAGAATCCCCATGATTATTCAACCATAAGGGTGAAAGGCTGCATGTCACTGTTGAAATGAAGCCACAGTCAAAGGAAGCAGGCCATTAGCCATCCTCAAAACACACCTGGCAAGCACTGCTTTAAAGTACAAATATTTATTTTGGTTCCTAATACAGGATTTTACAAGCTTACAAAATGTGACTGAGGAAGATACCTGACTGATATTTGGGAATGTTTCAGGAAGTTAGACGATTTAAATTCTGACGTAAATTTGACTTTAAACATCTTTTCTGTTTGAGATTAGCTATTCTTTTTGGATTTTCAGAACAGCTGAGAGCAGAGACTTGAGGCATTCACAGAATGGCTGCAGTAGTGTATTAAGTCACCTGAGCCTTTCCAGGGAGAACTGTGCCTCCAATGCAACTCTATTTAATATACAGAACAGCAAACCTTAACATGTTACACAAACAAACTAGAAAAAAAGTACATTAAGGTCATTCAGATATTGAAAATTTAAAAGAAAAGCCAAACAAGTTTTATCCTAGCCTGGAAAGAACAGCATCATTAAAGGAAGTTACCACAGTAGTCACAGCTGCCAACAAAATCAGGCCAAGGGGAAAACAAATGCTGGCAGCCCTGGGAAAAGTGAGTCCCTGGAAGGACACAGACACACTGATTTACAATAGCTCATTAGCTCTGCTCTGGGAGCTGCTTTTAACCACAGCTCTGAATTGTACAAGTCAAAATCTACACATTCTATAGGAAAATGTGCATATTTCTATAGGAACTGTGGAGACTTGGCAACAACTGCCCACATCTCCATGCCTGGAGAACAGATTCCACACAAAGTGCACTGGGCTTTTTCCATCTCCACTCATGGAACAGGGCAACACAAAGCTTTGTTACAAAACTACATACTTGAAATTCTTTTTGAAAAACTTGGCAATTTCTATAAATAGCCACATTTATGCTATTTAAAATACAATCTCAAACATTGTGACTCTGTTCTAGCATTGTCTTCAGTTTATTTCTTTTTTTGCCTCAAAATAATTTTTAGGTGATGCAGATGAGGATTTTCAAGGCTAGATCATCAACAGAAAGTTTTGGCTACAAGCTCAGAGAACTAGTTTCAAATGTAGAAGTTAGCAAACCAATATATCTGAGGATGTCCTTTACTCACATAGCACTGGCTAAATTCAAGATAGAAAACTGAACTCAGTGTTTAGAAAGGGGCAATTTGTTGGCAAGAGCAGCTGTATGTGAATCCATACTGGCAAAGGAGTAAGAGACTGCATAAGAGCATCAGTTCAAGTGAACTGTCTCACAGCATTTAATCTACCTATAAACAGCAATTCCTAAGTAGCCCAAAATACCTAATTCCTCCTGCTGAAATCAGCTACAACAAATGCCAAAACACCAAGAAAACATGGTATAAAATAACAAGGTAGTAAGAGAGTGGATGGTAAAATTCAAGACTTTTTTTTTTTATTTTGAAAGAATTCAGCATTACAAAAATCCACTTGAAGCAGAAAACATCCATCTCCAATGCCAACATCCATGTTACAGAGAAGTAATCCAAAACCAGCTAAAAGGATATTCAGGCAGAGAGTAACTCTATCAGGTTAAAATCATGGGCTCTTCATCCAAACACCCTTTCACTGTCACAAAATATCATCAACACAACACAGAAGTATGTAAGATATTTTACTCTTGTAAAAAAGTACCTAAGCCTCCTCCAATATGTTCCTTTAGCTTTTTTAAGAGAGGAAATCTATTTTAACTCACTGGAGAATGCAAGACTTCCTACATTAGCACAGAAAACCAAAGCACAACTCAAAACAGGGGGCAGAATTCCTTCTTCCCTTCATTTGCAAGAGACCTTGCCCATGCAGCATTTAATATAATGTGTATTTCCTAAATCCTGCACTCCAACTTATAGATTCTAACTAGTTAAGTTAGTAAAAAGAGCTATTTTCATACTGCTTAAAATCTCCATTTGCCTAGGTAATCCATGCAAAGGTTAATTCACCCAACAATTAATGGGGTGTCAAGTCAAAAAAAAGGGAAAAAGCACTGACAAGAGTTTTCTTAGATATTGTGGCTCTCAACATTAGCACAGTATAAAAAAAGGGATAACTGGTGCAAAGGGGACACAAGAACAATCCAAAAAAAAAAAAAGTAAATATTGTGATGCCATTTGCGTACATCTCTTATTTTATTGTACAAAATATTTAAGAAATTACATAAAAATATTTTTTACTTTTAAAATATTTACAATTTTTATCTAGAGATGTGCCATTTATATATTGCAGCAGTACCTGCAGACTGCTGAATTTTGCTTCATTTAAAAAGATGTTGCTCAAGTGTTCTAGAATTCCTCTGTTTTCTTCCAAAGCAGGAACTGAATGCCAAGTTTTTAACTCTGCTGCTCTTAAAGACATTTTCTGACATGCATTATGAAAAAAAAACCAAAGCCAAAAAAATTAGAAAATTGAGGAGGAAAAAAATCCTGGCCAGGAGACAAAACAGAGCAGAACTAGAGAATGGATTTGGCAAGACTGGGCCAAGGAAGAAAAAGAAGAAAACAAACTGGCAGGGAGGCTGAAAACGAACAGAGCAGCAGGAGAGCAGATTCAGCTGGTCAGGAATGGAGAGAAAAGGAGGGAAGAGGTAGGAATTGAGATTTCAGGAGCAGACTAAAGAACAAAGGGAAGCTGGAGAAAGTCTGCAACTGGACATGAGGGGATTATAACTTGGAGAAAGAAATGAGGACTAGCCTAGCAAGGGATTGAGAAGACAGGCCCTAAAGGGAGATCACACAATCAGGCAGTGGAACATCGGGGTGCTCTCAAACAGGCACTGCCAGCATCAGCCCCACCCCAGCCACGCCCTCACTGCCTTCCACTGGCAGCACACCCTGCGGCCAGGACAAGGCACACAGCAAAAATGAAATCTGAAGGTGTTGTGGGGGAACAAGGTTGGGTTGTTTCCCACCCCCCAAAGTATTTTTTCACTATCATGACCCCATGGGTCCTATTGGCCACGTGGCTGCAAGGGTATCTATGGTCACAAGGCCGACAGATGGCACGTGCACAAAGAGAGAGGCTCAGGAGAAAGCACTGCTTGCTCTGCTGACATCTTCTATCATTCATGAAAACTGGTGTTTATTTATGAATACTGGCACAAAGTGAAAAAGGAGCAGAGACAGGGACAAGACAGCAGTGCTCCAGCCAGGATGAAATAAAGTCTGCCACTACTTCAACACATTCCCTTCCAGTGTGACTATTAAGTTCCAATACACTTCTGCTGTCATAAAATACTCATGAATAAAACAGGGCAATTTCCTCTTCTAAATCCCACTTCTTGAGAGCAGTCAACTACCCTTCCCAGTTACACCACTAGCTTTAGTAGATTTATATGGAAATCTCAAAGCCTTTAAGTAAAAACTTGAGTTTTCAGTACAGACTCCTGAAGCCTGAGGTAACTCCCCGGACCTCTCTCTTCACCCATCTGCTGGCCCTCCTTCTCCCTCCCCAAGTCCAAAAAATAACAGAAGACAAAAGAAACTACTTAAAAAACAAGACTAAGATTAAATCAACTACTCAGTAATATTTGTTCTCAGAACAGATTGCTAGCAGAATTCAGTGGCATACTGCAGGCAAATAATTGGATCATTTACTCATCATGGTAGCACAAGAAGTTGGCATACTCCAGAAAATAAAAAACCAGCATTCATTCATACATTTAAGTTATAGTATGTTAATTCTCTTAAGCCATTGCACAAATACACTATTCCATGTTTTAAAATCATATTTTTAAAGATATCAGTGAAATAAACCCTGATGCCAAGAAGAGAAATGGAATTGAGAGCTGAGAATCAGAAACAGGCAAATACTGGAGAGGGGTTCTGGATGTGCACCCACACTGCACATCTGCAGCTCACACACACATCTGAGGAACAATTATATTAATTCAAATGCAATAGCTGAGATTACCATGTTACCTTTCTCTTCAAACAGCTAAAATACATTACAATCCAAAACCTGGCTCTGTTTAACATGAATTTGTAATGGTTCTTCCAGATCTTAAAAATTATATGCCTTTCATCTTCTCTCCAGGACACAGATAAAGGTTTGAGAGTGTTTACGTTGGGCTAAGGGCACATCACATAAAGACAATGACTGCCAGCAGCTAACATGGAAACTCAGTACTGCACTTGGTATCCCATATCCCACTCAGTAACTTCCCTTGAGCCAAAAATTCCACCTTACCTTGACACAAACTTGCTCAAATCTGGATCTTCTCTGGATTCCATTACAATGCTGAGATCACTGACAACAGTAGACACTTCCCCATCGTTCTAGATTGGAGAAGTAACAACAAAATATTTTAGAAATTTCCCTAGCAAAGATTAAAATGTGTCTATTTGCATGTAAAGTAGAAAAAAGTATATATAAATGCTGTTAAATACTATAATCCTTAAAATAGCATCTTTTAAACTACAGCTTGTGTATACAAATGATTTCTTTCATTTCAAGAGCAGCACTATTACCCACACAACAATGCTTTTGGAATAATACCCGAGTTTGTCAGCATAGAGAATATATATGTATAAAGGAAGGTTCAATGCTTCCTTTCACATCAATTCCACTTCTTTAAGATTCTTCTCATTTTCCAACACAACCTGGAGCTGCCACATATACCAGAAAATTCAAATATAAGGTTTTATCTGTTAGTTTTGGGTTGGTTTTTTAATTTTAATCCCTGTAGTTTTGTATCAAAATACTGTCCCTTTCTAAAATCACTGTTACTCAGAAATATGTGAATGATAATAAAATTATTCTAAATTAAATAATAAGCTGTTAAAGAATGAGAAAAGGTAGCCAGAGTAGAAATGAAGCCACAAAAGAAGTTAATTCTCTTTTCTATGCATTCTTGAACATACCAAAGTAAGGGATTAGATAACAACAGCGAATGAAAGCTTAAAATCATGGTTTGAAGCCCATAGCAAACACCTCACTTTAAGCTTCCTATGAAAAGCCACTCCAAGCAGATAGGAATGGCAAGAGAGGAAAGCTGGAGTTAACTGCTCACACATCTCAGCAGCCCCTGCACTGGTTGGACAGAAGCCCTGCTAACACTGCCATCACTCAAGATGGGAGAAGCAAAGCAAGGCACTGCAAAGGTTAGTGGATGGACTAAATAACATCAGGAAAAATCATTTTAGGTTTAGAGCAAAAGGTTTGACAGGGGGAGGGAGTTGTGGAGAAGCTGCCAGCAGTCACAAGCTAATGTGCCACCTTCTGCAGGGACTGCTTTGCCAGTGGCTGCATTACTAACGTGCCAAAAACAAATTGTGGGGCCAAACAAACAGATTTCAAAGGAACACTCTGGCCAAGAAAGAAACCTCTTTTAAAATGATTGCTTTCTCAAAAGGCTTAGACTTGTTTTGGCTGATTTTTCAAGCTCATTGCACATGTCCTCCCTCTAGTACCTAATACTATGGAGCCGAGTTAACTCTATTGTGACCTCACTACTAGAATAAATAACTACAGTTAGCAGTGTGAAAAAAGCTTCCTCATCTTGTACTGCACACCAACAGACCTGTTACCTGCTGGGCACTTCCCAAACACAGCTGTCACCTTTTACTCCTCAAGACAGGTGAAAATGGCTGTAACCTTGCCCATGCTAATGTTAGTGCAGGTTATTCTGATTACAATGTACTTATAGTTAAAAAAAACCCCAAAACATGGAAAAATTAGGTCAAAATTATATTTTTACAGCCGAAGTGGGGGTTTTAAACCTGGTATTCCCTATCTCATCAGTACTCAAGTGGCCCAAATTTTAGGCATTAGGCAGCCAAGTGCTGCCGCTCAGTGGTGCAATGGCTTTAAGCATCACCAGTGCCGTTGGCAGTAAATTTAACACACAGTTACCCCTGAGCTCCACTGACAGCAAAAGATGTGATCATCCTGCAGGAGATGCAGTTGAGAGAGAGGCATTCATCTTGCCAAGCTGCATGATTGCTGTGGGCCATGTCCCCACTCAAGGCTGAGTGCAGTTTTACACAAGCAAATGGCAAGAGGCATCGCAAAGACCACAAGTTTCAGGCCACAAATGGACTTCAGTGGTTGCTCATTCAGCTGAACTCTTGCAGTTTCAAAGGATAAAATCCATGTGTGACTACCTAAATATTCAATTCTCAAATTCATAATATAGCTTTTCTAAAGAATAGGAAGGACATCTTTACTGCTTACTCTCAGTCCAATCTCATTAAATAAAAAAAAAAAAAAAACAACCCCAAAATAACCCTCTAAAGCTGAGCTGAAAATCAAGTTTTCCTGATGTTAGAAACACTATTACAAAGTACAACAATGTTAGAAAAATACTATTGCAAACTGGGGTAGTGGCTGTTTTCCTCTGCTTAGCACCCTAAATTCTGTGCTAAGAATAGAGTCTTATGAAAGAGATCCCTCCCAGAAAATCTGCAATCATTAGTGTAACTTTTAACAGTGCTGCAATGACTACTCACAATAACCAAGCACCCACAAATGTAGGGGGGAAAAGAAAAAAAAGGAAAAAACCCCCAAACAGCTGAAGAAAGCTGCTCTAATTTGTGGTGTTTTAGCTTTTCCTCAGTTTCTTCCAGAGAGGTAACATTTGGCATTTTCCAGAGTAAGATATGTGACTATAAGAGAACTTTTTGTGTGGGATGAAAGCTGTGCTGGGTCAGGATGATGCCCCAGCAGGTACCTGGCTGAGCTGAGGGACGCCAAATGCTGTGCAGGGCTTCACCTCAGTGTTAATCTGCAAGAGCATCCTGCAGGGAGCATGTTTTGGGAAGGGAGGGTGATAGAGACTTGGCAGTGCTGGGTTAACAGCTGGACTTGATCTTGAAGTTCTTTTCCAACCTAAATAATTCTATGGTAACCATTTTGTGGCTGAACACTCAACCTGACCTTCAGAACTGTCGTGTGTGGATGCACATAGAATTCCAAAATTGGATCCAGACATTGAAGAGTCAAAAGAACCCACTGCAGCTTAGATTAAGCAGTTAAAGGTTTCAGCTGGAAAAAGGAAGGACTGACATTTGTCCATTTGAAGTTTTGTTTGCCTGGTAGTTGGGGTTTTTTTTAAACATACATTGACCCTTACCTGCATTTCAAGAAGCTGGAATTCCAATTGGAAAGGCAGGGAGTGGCACTTCCCTGATAATCTGTGCTTCTGCACCGTCCTGGTTTTGGCTGTCATAAAATTAAGTTAACAAAATAATCAATTGCACTTCTATTCAATGATTACTGCATTTCTTCCCTTAGTCATATTTAAAGTACCAGGTGATGCAACTCCTCATGTAAAGAAGTTAAACATGTTTAAAAACCCCAACAACCAACTCCACTTTCCCCCTATGCAAAGCACAATATTTACTCAGAAACTATTTTGTCAATGAACCAAATCTTACTGTATTCCAAAGTAATTGTCTTTCTGCTAACAGTGAAGTAGAACTTAGGTTTGCAGATGAAGTGCAACCAGAATGCTCAGTAGAGGGCACAAAACTGCTTACTTCTTTCCACTGTTTTCTTGGAATGGCTTGTGAACTGAAAACCAGTAAATGCCGTGAGAAATGAGAGATCTGCTTCCAGACTTTCAAGCTGAGCTTTCAGGTCTGATGGAGATTCTTGTCCCTTGGTTTGTCCCTGAGTTTCTCTTTCGAGTAATTTTCTAGAATGGGGAAAAAAAAAAAATCAAAAGGGCAAAATACCCAGACATAACATGGGTTTGCATGTCAGTGCTGCAATATCATTAAATAAAAGGCATTGGGAATGGGATCTGATGGTTTTCAGACCCAAATCAGTTTTCAAAGAGCCAAATTTCAGTTGGATCACATTGCTGGAAGCAGTAAACTATTCTACCTTACATAAACTCTTTCCATTCACTGCTAGGTAGACACAGCTTTTACTCCAAGTCTGGAGGTGCAAGTGTCCATTTTGAGAAACATGCAAAAACATGCAATAAAAGGGAGCTAAGATAGCCTTACTCATCTAAGTGACTTATTTTATCCACCGACTTTACATTTACTAACGTAAGGAAAGACCTAACATAGAGGCAAGAGCTTATCCCAAACAAATTTGGCAAAGAAACTCTATTAATCTAACAGATGAAAAAAAGGCATACATTGACTTCAGTATCTCCTCATCAGAGAAAAACATGGATTCTTGTCGGAGATCTTCATACTTTTCTGTCAATAGCTCAATTTCTTCTTCCAGGGCCTGGATTTCATCTTCATAAGCTTGACAAACGCTCTCGTCCATTTTTCAGAATCACTGTTACTGCATAAAACAAAGTAAGGATTTTTCTCAGGAACAAACAAAAAAAAGGGATTAATTCCTTAAAAAACACAAATATAACATTAGGTAATTGTTTTAAGATACAGACCAGCACACAGCCTCCAGAGACAGAAGTTAAATCAGGGATCTAATGCAGTGAAAGGCTTTAAGAACCTTTTTAATCAGTCATAATTTGATCCAGGAGTGCACTCAGATGTTTTGCATTTGCTGAAATAGAACAACAAGCTGCTCCCCAGGTAAAAACCAACTGCAATCAGATACAAAAACAGAACCCAGCTTTGACCAATTGACCTAACGACTCACCTGAGCTGCTCCTAACACTGTTCCTGACACAATCTGCCTTTAGAGTAAACAGACACAAATTACAAAGACGTTTCCCAAATAATTCAAAAAATAAATAAACCTCAGTTTTCAGGAAAAATGATAATCTGACATTCAGCCTAGCTACAACACATTGAAAACTCTGTGGAAGGCATTATGCAGCTCAAAACTAACGTACTAATACTTTCAACCAGGAAAACCCCAACATTTAGTTTTGTGTGGTTTTAAACCACCCCTACTCTTATGAGCAAGTTCCACACTAACGTGGTTCAGTAAAAGGGGATGAGGGGGAAATAGGATTTTATTTCATTTCATAAGAAACAGTGCCTTTATAACACACATAGGAAAACAACATCCAAAGCATGCATTGCATTAAAAACTTGCTTAGTGAAAAAAGAAAGTATATGCAATGAAATAATCATCCAGTCATCATCAGATTTTTTTTTAACTGGATAAGGGGAAGAAAGCCACGGTCATAATAAAGAGTATGGTGTGAAAAAGTAAACATTAAAACGGCCAGAACTTCACCCCAGGTCAGCTGATCCCTCTTTTAACAGCAGTAACACAAGACAAACTTGATACCTGAAATATAAATACTTACAGCTACTTGAATTCAAGGATTTCACTGGACTGCAGAAGACTCGAGCACTAAATATGACTATAATTAAAGAGCTTTGTATCTATTAAAAAGAATCTACACTTATAATTAAGTAATACAAAACTTCTACAAACACTTCTCGTCTCATATATAATATGCGTGTATATATAGCATATACATATATATTTATAAATATTTGTATGTTAACAGAGCATCTTTCACATTTCCACGTACCTTCCCGTTTACACCCCCGAGCTTCAAGCTGCCACAAGAGGAGGTGGGAAGCGCCTTGGGAGAGTTTGTGAGACCCGAACTCTGGTGCGTTCCGCACCCGCTGCTTCGCTGCGGACCTTCAATGCCCCGCAGGGCGATGCTGAAACCGCGGCTCGTCCGAGGAGCCGGGGCTGACCCGCACCGAGGCTCGCAGGTGGCAGAGGTGCCCCAGGGGCGGAACGAGTGCCCAAGCAGAGCAGCCAGGAGCCGTGGCAGAGCGGCGGGCAGGCGGCAGAGCCCCGGCAGAGCCGCGGGCAGGCGGCAGTGAGGGAGCAGCGCCCGGAGCCGCCGCTGTGTGGGAAGGAGCGCTCAGGCGCAGCTCGCGCCCCCCGCGCTTTTCGAACCGCGCGCCAACCCACGAGCCCGGGCGCTACCACAGCTGCTGCACGAGCGGGGGCAGCCGGCCGCGCCTCCCTTCCCCTTCCCTGTCAAACAACAGAGCCACTGGGGGGAGTAATTCCCGAGTTGTTTGTTATAAACGAAAGGAAAAAGCCTTGCTTTGCCGGCTGTTCCCTTGGTTACGTTAATTTTCGCTCACGTGCTCCGGAAAACACCCCTGCTTTTCTTCCTGGTTAGTTACGTTCAGAGCCAGCCCCTGTGTTCCCACCAGACTTGACCGGCCAGAAACGAACAGCCGATCAGAATCCAGCGGCCCCAGGAGGCGGAACCCTTTTTTCCGAGAAAGGGCTGGGAAGAGTTGTGAGGGGGAAGGTACGTCGGTGGCGCTGCGGGGTCGCACATGGCGGCGGTGAGGAAGGGCCGGGGACGCCTCCGGGGGTGGCGGGGCTGAGGCTTCTCAGTCCGGGGGTCCCTCGGCATCTCCCGGCAGAGCAGGGTTGGGCTGTGGGCGGCTCGCGTTCCCTCTATAGGGAACCCTTGGGTTATATTGCAAAGAGCCGTTTGCGCTTATTTTCTCGCACCTGGTTATATGGTTCAGGGTTTTTAAAAAACCCCCAGTGCCTGAATCTTGTTTCCTGCAGCAGCGCGGGATTTGCTGTCTCTGCGCTGGAGTAGAGCGTGTTATCTACTACAAATGAAAGGAGTGCTTTGCTCATAGGGTTCTTCGTGGCTTTCTAATGCGCTATTTTGTCCCCGATTCGTTATTCTAATCACATTCACTCCTGTGCCATTGGTCTGTTTTTCTGGCAGAGAAACACAGTGCATGTTCTGGGTGTCACACCTTGACTTGTGAGCATGGAGAAGGAACAGGTTTCCAAACGTTTGTATGTTGGAGGGCTTGCCCATACGGTTTCCAAGGCTGAGCTGGAAGAAAGATTTGGCAACTTTGGGCGTGTTTTGGAGGCAGAGATCATTACCAGAAAAGATGATCAGGGTAACAGTTTTCTTTCATCTTTTAAAAGTTAGTTGCTATTCTATTTGGAGTGTGAAATGGAATTTTTGCTTCAGAGGCACGTCAATTTTAAAGGAAACCTTGAAACTACATGGAAATTAACCTAATGTTTGTCACCCATCAGGGAACCCTACGAAAACTTTTGCCTACATCAGTGTCAACATTTCTGATGCAGATCTGAGAAAGTGTAAGTACTTTTTTTTTGTTTGTTTTTTTTGCTTAGTTATGTTTTTGAGCCAGGTTGCAGTGCTGATAATTCATCTCATGCTGTCACATCCACTTGTGGTCACGGTAGAGCCTCTTTCATTCTGCTGTCAGGTTGGTTCTTTTTGTTTAAGCTGCAGGTCTATGGAAGCTGCTTTGCTCAAGTTTTCAGTAATTGCTGTGAGCAGGTTGAAAAGATTCTTTGTGACTGAAGTAGGAGGTTTGTGAGTTTCAGAGACTCATAGAAGGGTCTGGCTTGGAAGGGACTCTAATGATTATCTCACTGCACCCCCTGCCATGGGCAGAGACACCTTCCACTAGCCCAAGGTGCTCCAAGCCCCATCCAACCTGGCCTTGGGCACTTCCAGGGATGGGGCAGCCACAGCTGGATGTAAACCTGGTTTAAGTTTACCCAAGCCTTTTATGAAAAGGAAATGTGCTTCAAATGCTTTCATCAGGTTTATAAAGCACTGAAATTGAATTATGTGGGAGGAAACCCAGAAGATGAGCTGATGCAAAGCTTCTGTTGTAATGTGCCCCTGTGTGTGGGGAACAGCTGCCATTAGGCACTTCTGAAGTGAGAACTTCAGTTTTGGATGTAAACCTGGTTTAAGATTTGGATATTTGGACGTTTCAGATCCAGCCTTAACCCGAGTGAGCAGTGAGGAATAAGGTCATGCTGAGGGAGCCTCAGGCTGTCATAGAAGGAGGTGTAGTGAAGTCTGTGGTGTGTTTTTTTTTAATGTAGAACATACTCATTTCCCGTCCTTTGCTTTGCAGGCATGTCGATTTTAAATAAAACAAAATGGAAAGGGGGGACACTGCAAATTGAGTTGGCCAAAGAAAGCTTTTTACACAGGTAGAAACCAATCTTTTAAAATGCTTATCTGATAATATTATGGCTGTATTTTCATCCTCTGTGCTCTTAGAGTTTCAGTTTTTATAGACTCTGGTGGGCTGTTGATGTGTGTGTGATGCTGCAACATGTTTTGCATCATTATTCCCCTATAAATGATGGGTGTCAATTCCCTGAGTAGTGAGTGGTTGCTGTTCTGTGGGAGGGGATCACTGCCAGCTCCCATTCTGCACCTGGGCAGACCTTTTTCCGTGTGTGATGTACTTTGTGGTACAGGCTGGCCACGGAGAGGGAGGAAGCAAAGCTGCAGAAAGACAAACCACAGAGAAATGACCAAATGTGTCTGCTGGAATCCCTGAAAAAGACTGGCGTTGTGGATTTCCACATGAGAGCAGTACCAGGTACAGAGGTGCCAGATCATAAGGTATGGTGGGCTAAATGTGTAAGAGAAGTAAAACAACAAAAAGCAAGCTCATTGCATCTAAATTCATGCCAAATTTATGCTTTTTATAAAGGAACTTAAGTATTAAGGGTGACAGTCCAAGTTGTGAAAAGCACTCTGAGGAAACACCTCGTGTGTAGACGTGGAGAAGGCTCCTGGCATTCTTTGCAATGACTGGAAATAATCATGATCATGCTGTCCTCTCTTGCCAGGGGAAATGAGGAGATGCTTTGTTCCTCATTTATATTGGGAATATCATTGTGTCACCCTTAAAAGCTTGTTAAGAGATGTGTGACTGATTTCTCGACACCACGTAACTTTTGGTGACTGGGTTGGGCTTCAGCACAGGATCAGGGTCTGCACATGCTTACAAAAGTAAGAATAAAGTCACTGGATGTGCAAATTTAAGCAAAAGAATTTGTATTTACCACAAAGTTTTCAAAACTGTTTGCTAAGAATGGTTTGGGAGGGATTTAAAATTTTTTTTTGTGAGAAAGGGGAAAAGAGCAAAATTATAGTGATCCTGTATTTGTTGGTACCACTGTTAATTCATAAACCAGAAGCCCTATATTAAAAACAGCACTTGTAAAGTAAAGAAATTTAACTATTATCACTCTTTTTTTGTAGGTTGTTGAAATTTAGTTTTTTGTTTGTCTTTGGTTTGTTTGGTTTTTGAGAAGGAGGCTGGCCAAGTTGTGTGCTAGGGCTCACTAGAGAGAACAAACCAAAAAGAATTAGTCACATGTGGTTCTTTATTAGTGGTTTTGTTATTCAAGAATAAATATTTGTTTTATTCCAGAGTTACTTCCACTCTGTTTTTTTTTTTTTTTAACACTGATTATTTTTCTTTTCTTTTAGAAATGGGTTGTTGGAAAATTTGGCAGAGTCTTGCCTATCCTGCACCTCAGGAATCAACAAAAAAATAAAATATCCTTTTCTGATTGTTTGGGCTTGCACGAAATTCCCTTCCTTCTTTTGTCATATGGAGAAACAGTTGCTTAACAGTCCTAATTTTTACTCCTCTGTCAGGCTTAATTTACTGAATCCCTCAAGTAAATCCTGCAATAAGTTTGTGTGACTTGAATAGTTGTTTTCCACTGCAGGTCAGTGGTTTAAAGGCGTATGATCACGACATGAAAAATGATTTTTTGCTGTCCTTTCCTGCAGAATTCAGCCTGTTCATGAAGCCCTGAGTCTGCTGAAAGCATCGGGTGTTTGAAATCCTTAACCCAGACTAACGTGGTCAAATACGACCCCTCAAAGTACTGCCATAACCTAAGGAAACTGGAGGCAGACCTGGCATGTGCAGCTCCTGTATCCCAGCTCACCTGGCACCTGGAAGGGGGAGATGACAGCACGACCAGGAAGCGGCGAGGGGAGATCCCTGGGATGAGGAAGCCACTGAAGAAACGGAGGCAGCTGGGCAGCGAGGCCCTGAATGGAGCAGCTCTGTCCTCTGGGTGCCCATCACATCCCGAACACACAGGCTCACCACAGCTCAACCAGAAATCAAAACCCAAACCTAGTGAGGAGTTGGAATTGCCTCCGGCAAGGAGGCTTGATGGGAAAATATCAGGGAGAGGTTTGTTATCAGATCAAAGCAATGCTAATGGAGTTGCAGCCAAAAATAATACGAGTGTTTCTGATAGTGACATTGATTCTGAAGAGGAGATCAGAGCAATGGTAAAGAAAGAGACAGAAAGGCAGAAAGCTGCAGCTGAAGATGTTGAGATTGAAAGTGAGCACTTGGAAATTGTTGGGGATAATTTTGAATTAAAATACAGTAGTCACTGGTCCTTAAGCAATTCAGAGGCCATGAAGAAAGCTACCAAAGGAAGTAACAGAGAGAAAGAGACTATGGAGTGTGATAATGGTTACAATTCAGCAGATACAGATGAAATTATTGCTGAAAGTAAAACTCCAGAAGATTCTAAACAGGGGAAGGTGAAAAGTAAAGAAATACTAGCTAAAAAAAAAAGTAGTTTGGTAAATGGGTCCTCACTGAAAACTCACAATTTAAAAGAAGGACACATTGAAAGAAAAGGGAACATTAAAAAATCCAAAATTGCTGCCTTGCGGAGTACAGCAGGCAGCAGTTCAACAGAGACACGTGATAGCGACAGCTCTTGTTCAGAGTCTGAGAAAGGGGAGTCTGAAATCAGCTCTGATTATGAGTCCATGATGCAAAACTGTTACCGCTTAGACCTCACCTTGGATGACTTAAAAGCATTGGCTACAGAAAACACTGGGACACCTGCAGAGGGGTCAGGCAGTGCACAGAGTTCTTGTCAGTCCAGTGTTGAAGATAATCCCAAGGTTAATATTGTAAATAAAGCAAAACTTTCTAAATTTCACCCTGCAGTTAAAAAAAAAAGCATCTGTCCTGAAGATGTGCTGGCTGATATTTTAGCAGGAGAGGAGGATGCTGTTGAGGAAAGCTCCAAGGGACAAAATAATTCGCATTTGAAATATCAGCCCTTCAGAGGAATGGGGTCCCTTTGTGTAAAAGAGTTAAGTAAGGACAGCAATGGGTTAAAGAAAAAGTCTGTAGAAAGTTTGGGACTTGAAGCTGGTACATCTTACTGTGGGGAGGAGTCGTCCAAAAATCAGCCAAAGGACCGTCCTTTGTGGTCACTTGAAGGCAGCAGCAAAAAGAGACACAAAGTGCCTTGTGAACAGCACGAGAAACTGTCAGCTGCTGCCTCCTCAGCAGGTCAGAGACTTCAGCCTGGCTCCAGGCCTCATTTGCAAGGGAAGAACAAAGGTGTGAGTTCTCTACGAGACCAAAACTCGGAGCATGGAGCTGCTGCTGCCAGTACTGATCAGAGCAATGGGAGCAGGGACACAGACAGTGATGCTGCAGGGGCCCAGGAACACATTAAACAGCAGCTGAAGAGCCCAAAACCGCATTCCAAAACATTAAAGAGGAATACAAGCAAAAAAAATCCAGAATGTGAAGGTAATAAATGTGAGAATGGGAAGACAAGCCTTCTGGAAGATACAGAGCTTTGTCTTCGTGCTGCTGCCTCAAAGGAGCCCAGTACAATAGAGAAACAGCTCCAGGACAACCAGAGGAGGCTGGCAGCTCTGGAAGAGAGACACAGAGAGAGAGAATTACAAAAGAAACTCATTCAAGGAGCTCTTTCAAATCTGGTAATTACCCTCACAACTCCTACCTGAATAGTCCCCAGTACAAGGAAGTGGGTAATAAACACATGTGGAGTAAGATGTTTTAAAATTGTCGTCTGGAATTTCTGATGACATTGCCAGTTTTCTTTTGAGAGTTTACAAAATGCTGCATACCTCATCCCTGGAATACCTGTAGAGCTGCAAGAAGAATAGCTGATTCCTCTTTTTGTGTCATGGAAATGTCTTTCAGATAGTCATGTCTGAGTGCAGCAAGTATTTGATGTGTTTGACTTGACAATTGACTCTTTCCTAGGACAGGCAGCCAGCAGGAAAGCACAAACACATCATATTCGATTCTGATGTGGAAAATGAAGCTGAAGTGGATGAGATGTTGAAAAAAGATGCAAGTTCAGGAAATATGCATGGAGAAGTAAGTGTTACTGGGAAAAATTCAGTGTGACATAATCAGAAAGTTGAATTTTTATACCGAACTATCTCATATTGTAACACCTGAGTTACCCTTTGCATGGGTATTTTGCCCATGGTAAAACTGGATAGCCAGAACTGTAAAGCAGAATTGTACAAGATGTGTGTACAAGGTAAGATTTGAAGCAGGTGGATCAGGAAGGGAGCTGGTTGTGCAGGAAATCCACTTTTTCAGCTAAACTGGAGAGCACATGAACAAAGTTGGTACTGACTTACACTCTCAAACTTAGGCAAACAGCTGCTTTTCTCTTCTCTTTTTGTGTAACAAAGGATAAGTCAGCTCCCAAACCTTCGGGCAGACTGTTTGATAGCAGTGAGGATGAGCAAGAGGATACGGACGATGAGCGATTCAAAATTAAGCCCCAGTTTGAAGGCAAAGCTGGTGAAAAAGTGAGTGAAGCAATTACTGTAATTGAGTTTTCTTCTAGGTCTCCATAACACTGCTTCAGAAGAACACAACTTGTATCTTTTCATTCTTGCTGAACATGATTTTTATGAACTTACAATAGAATTCCCTTAAAGGAAGGGAATGATGTGTGGTGGGGAGTGGGAGGAGTTTCTCTGACATGGTCATCTTCGTATAAAAAGAAATTACTGGAAAAGGCATCAAAAGCTAAAGGTAAATAGTATGTTACCATCATTATAGTTAAAAAAAAAAGTTACTGAATGATGATTTCCTTCTCTGGTGCTTAATAGCATCTGTTTCATTTGTCCAGCTCCTGAAGCTGCAATCCCGCTTTGGCACCGATGAAAGGTTTCGCATGGATGCTCGCTTCCTTGAGAGTGACAGTGAGGAAGAAGGTAAAGCTGGTCACATTTCCTGGTGCTGGTAGTCATAGAGCCTTTCAGCAGCCTTTCTTGCTTTATTGGGATCTTGTGTAGAGCATCTCTCAGTGGCAGAGGAGTTGCACAAGGAGTTGCAAGCTGGGGACGGGTTAAATAAATGCTCTGACTTTCCCATGAAATAGATGCCCGTGACATTTCTAATGAAAGGTTTTCTACAGTGCAAGGGAGAAAAGCTCTAAGTAGCTTTAAGATGAAGGAAGTGATGTGTTCATAGACACGAACTCTTTTAGTACTGCAGTAAACGTTGTGCATCCAGCATTACAGGCTTAGCAGAGAAAACAGAATGTATTTATTTTTCTCTTAGCAGAGACAAACAGCCTGAAAGCAGATGAAGAAGAGGAGCTTGCTGCGGAGAAAAAGAAAAATCTGCAAATACTGGGAAGCCTCCTGAATATCAACCTAGACCAGCCCAAGCCAAATAAAACAGCCACGAGTGTGAAGAAATTCAAGTATGAATCATCCACTATCAGTAAAGGAGGTTTAGGAAGCCTGAGGTTTTTTAGGAAGGCAGCTGAAAGAGCCTGAGATCTTTAAATCTTGAAAGATGGGCATAAAGGGTTCTTATGTGTTGTTTTGGACTTTTTGCTGCTTTGGACTATTTGAATTTATGCAGTGTTTGGTACTAGAAGAAATATATCCGTATCTGTATGGATAGCTGTATTTATGTAGCTCCTCATCAGGTGCAGGTGTAAACTCACTGCATAACACACAAGTGAGGGCTATGTTTTATCTGAAATATCGCAGTTTGATTAAATCCACTCCTGCGTATGTATTCCCTGAGCCAGACACTGACTAGAGGGTGCTTCCTAAGTGCAAGTTACATTTTGGATAATTTTGGAGCTGCTTTGGTAAAGAAACCAATGTGAATTTGGGTCTGACTGTAAAGGTTTGGGGTAGCTTTCAGTTAGGCATTTAGAATGTACAATGCTGTTTCTTTTCCTTTCTATTTTTATAGAGATATTAATGCCCTCCGTTATGATCCCACAAGAGAGGACCATGCAGTTTTTGAAAGGAAATCAAGTGCTACAGAAAAGGAGAGGTAGTGTTACAGCTTGGTAACTACAGTTGCGGTGTTTCTTCCCGTGGAAAGATGGTTACAGCAACAGAATGAGTTTGAAACTATAATGATTGCTCTGTTTTTAATTTGGTTCTCTCTGTGCTTGCTAAAATCAAGATATAATGGGAATTGTGACCACTAAAACCAGCATGTAGTGTCGTCTTTCCTCCTAGTCCATCTGTTTTCTGCATGCCATTTTCTGTCCTCACTGAAGGGGAGAAAGGTCAATTCAGGGGCCTTGAGATTTGCAGGTCTGTGAGCAAAGCATATTAGCTCTTGACATTGCTACTGGCAGGAAAGAAATCTGTGCTAAATACCTGGATTTCTATGTTACCATGTATTAAGTGAAAAGTCACTTAAGGATGTTGCTAATTAAAAAGGACACTTGTTCCTGCCTTTAGACTCAAGCCTCAGATGCTTCCCCAGTGCCTACCCTTGAAAGTGAACCACTCCTTAATGGGCATGGATATGTTTAGGGAGACGTGAAGAGCAAGGTGGCTCCTAGGGAAGCTGTCTTTGAAAAGGACATGTGCTGTGTTGCTATCCTTGAACAATCTGATTGCAGTAAAGCCAAAAGGAAGAAGAAAGAAGAGAGTGAGACACAGCCTCAAGTGTCTAAAGAAATCTATTATGACATTGCTGCTGATCTAAAAGACTTATTTGGATCTTCAAAGAACAAACCAGAAAAAACTGAGGAAATACCCTGGGACAAAGTGGATGCACAGGACCCTGCCCCAGCTGAGCATCAGAGACCTTTGCCTGGAAACGACATAGCTCATGATTCAGGTGCTTTCAGGTTTTCGTTCTTTGGAGACACAGAGGAGTCACGCATCAAAGAAGGTAAGAGTGAAATGTGTAAGAGATCCCTAGAACAAAGGGGAAAATACTGGAG
>VZRR01002600.1:354-16596 GCA_013398015.1 Oreocharis arfaki
TGAGTACCCTCTCCCCTGGGCACTGCGCACCTGTGGCAGCGCGGGGCTGCGCCGCTCCTCGCGGCCGCCAGAGGGAACCCCGCGCCAGCTCCCAGTGCCCGCTCGGCCCGTACTGGGAGCACTGGTGCGGGGAGCGCGGGGGGACAGCCCGGGGGGTGCGCACCGCGCAGGGGGCAGAGATCCGCACTGCCGGGGCTCCCGGGGCCCCCCGTGCCCCTGCGACCCGCACAGATCCCCGGCGGGCTGACACAGGTCCCACGGAAGAGGTTTTTGGGAGAATCGATCCGTGTCGGTCCTGACTTAAGGCTCGGCTTGAGAACGGAGACAGCACTCCCTCCCTCCTTCCCTCCCACCGTTCCCGAGGTATCCCGGCCCCGTGCCTCAGTTTCCCCGTGGCTGCGCTGTTAGGAGATGCTGGCGGGTCCGAGGCGGGCAGCCGAGCCCGTGGCAGCTCTGCCATGGTGCCAGAGGGGACTTCAGGAGCCCCCAGGGACTGGCACCGCACGCTGCCCATCCCTCACCCTCCGTGAGTGCAGCACCCGCCTGGCGTCGTCCCGGCTGCCCTGGGCTCCCGGCGCTGCCCGCATCAAAGGTGCCCCGTGCCGGCTGGGGAGCGCTGGCACGCCGGGTCTTGCGCCCTGCCCTGCCCTGCCCGGGGGCAGCAGCACGCCCGGCCACCCACGGGCTCCCCGCGGGCTCCCCGGTGCGGCCGTGGCTGCGGGCTGGGCAGCGGGGCAGGGCTGGCACGTCCTCACCCAACCCTGAGCAGGCGCCGGGCACTGCTCTGTGCGTCCCACACGGGGGCTGGGGGGTTGGTTTGAGGCAGAACCGATGTGGGGCTCAGCCTCCTTTGTACCTGTACCTGTGGGGTGGCTGGGGGCAGCCACCTCTGCCCAGGTGCCACTGAAAGCCCCGAGGAAATGCTCGCCCGCACGAAACCTGCGAGGGGACAGCAGTGCCAGAGCTGGGGACGTGTCCTGGGGATGCTCCGAGCCCGGGGAAAGGCTGATGGGTTCCTCAGAAAGGGAAAATGGGCAGGCTGGGGGGGATGAGGGTCATGGAGCAGGGGCTGTGTGTCTGTGCTTGCCCGCCCAGCTCCGGCCCTGCAGCCACAGGGCTCGGACCTCCAGCTCCCTGCAGGTGGCTCCTCTGCATTTTTCCGTTCCTAATCAAATCCCACCAGGTCGGGTTTCCCTCCCGCAGGAGTCGCCTTCCTGCCAGCTCTGTGGGGTGCACGAGCAATCAGCCGTGTGCCAGGCGATGGCAGCAGCCGGGCAGCTCCTGCTCCACAGCCCTCGGGTGCCCGAGACCCTTCAGAGGGCTCAAGGTGACAGGGGCACAAGGAGTGCTGAGACTGCTGCTGCTGCTGCCTGCGCCCTGCTCTTCCCACTGGAAGGAGATCTGGGGTGCTCAGGGCTTGCCTGGAGCTCCAGCAGCGGGTGGTCCCTGCCAGGAGAAGGGAAACGAGCTCGTGCGGCTCCTCCACTCTTTGGGTCGGTCCCATGGGATGAGCTGGAGCCTGCAGCTCCTCCCAGTCCTGCTGCCAACCTCGGCGGCCAGGGGACCTTCCCTAGGGGCTCTGTCCCCACGGCAGGGCCTGGTGCTTGGCTACAGCCCATGGGTGCCTGCATCCCTCCCTTCTCCCGTGAATTCACCCAAACTCATCACACCGCCACTGCCCTGAGCCTGGCAGTGCCCTCTCGGAGTCACCGGAGGGCACGGGGCTCTTCCAGCCCAAACATGAGGGGGGATAAAGGGCACAAGTGTGCCTTTAAATAGCCTGTCAAGGACAGGCTCTCCCCGGAGGAATGCTCTGGCTGGCCCGGTGGAACATGCCAGTGGCCGGGGGCACGGGGGGACAGCCGGGCAGCGCCGGCTGCTCGCCACGAGGGCAGGTCAAGGTTAGGCACGGCCCTGGCCCGGTGCCACCGTGCCATGGCTTGGCACCAGGGAAGCAGAGCCGTGCAAACAGGGAAATGAGTGCCAGGTCGGGGTTTTGCCGTGCCCGGGGCTGATCTGGAGGTGGCAGCGGAGCCAGGCAGGCGCTGCTGCCTGCGACCTGCCCGCCAGCCCGCTCGGAATTTGGCACCGGCGCAGCCCGGCTGCCGCAGCAGCCTCCGGGGCAGCTCCGGTTGTCCCAGAGCGGCTGCTGCGCTCCTGTCCGGGCTGATTCATATCCCGGACGTGCAGGCATTTGGATATTGTCCACCCGCGGGGTGTGACGGCGCACGGCTGTGTCCCCAGGGCACGGCGTGCCAGCCCGGCCACGTGCCGGCAGCGGGACGGGGCAGCTCTGCGTGGCTGCTGCTCCCCGGGGACACGGCGGGGCACAAAGCACGCCCCAGGTGGAGACCCCGGGATGGCAGGAGGCTGGCTGAGTGCCCAGGTGCCCATGTGCCCGTTGGCTCTGCTGGGGCACCCCGGCGGCAGAAGGGCGTGAGGAAAAGCAGCTGCCAGGCGAGCCCCAAGCCCAAGCTCCCAATCCCGGAGCCGTCCCCTCACCACGGGGAGCCAAAAAGGGGAGGAGCGGGGAGCCAGGAGGAGCAGGGTGGCTGAAGGGCACAGGCAGCCCGAGTGGCTTTGGGTACGGAGCTCCCGTTCCCCCCACTGCCAGGCTGAGCTGGCTCCGAGCAGAGCCAGCCTGTGCCGCACTGCTCCCGGGCACCTGCCCGTGTGCGGGAGCAAGTGGCCCCCAAGCCCCCGGGCACCCTCGCTGGCCCCTCGCGTGCCAGCCGGGCCCAGCGTGGCCCGAGGAAGGGCTTGAGCCCCTCGGAGAGCGAACCCGGGGCTGCGGAGCAGGAGGGGAGGTGTGAGCAGCAGCGCTCGCTCCAGGCTGGTGCAGCTGGCACCTGAATTGTCTAATAAAGTGTGAAATTGCTTTCATGCTCCGCTACCTTTGCTGAGCTGGACCGTCATTACGGCCCCCCCTCGCCGCCCGCACCGGCTGCCGCCGTGCCCCGCTGCCGCGGCGCTGCCAGACGAGCCCCGGGCCGCCGGCGTGCCTGGCACGGCCCCGCAGGACCCCTGTGCCGGGGGCTGCGGGTGCTCCCCGGCGTCCCCTCCGTCCCTCCCAGCCCCTCCGCAGTGCCCACGCCGTGTAACCGCTGCGGGGGCATCACCGGGATGGGGCAGGGTCCCCGCCGTGGGGCTGGGGGCTGCCGTCCCTCTTCCTTATCGCACCCTGGCCGTGCAGGGATCAGCTCAGGTGCCAGCCCTGCCCTGCGGCCGTGCCGCTGCCAAGGCCCTGCCCTTGCCCATCAGATAGGGCTCCATCCGGCCGTGCCCGGAGCCGCCTCGGACCCTCCCGAGGCAGCAGAGAGCTCCCACCTTGGCAGGGACAGAGGGACAGCCCGGGCCCCCCCCCGCGCCGGTGGGTGACGAATTGCTCCTGAGCCACCTGGCTGTGCACAGAAACTGTTCTCCACCTCTAATAACAATAATCAATCATCCTGCTCTGGGCAGGGGATGTGCAAGGTTTTCCAGGGCTGGGGAGCTGGTGAGGCTGGCGGGGGGATTGTGAGGGGGGGGCTGCTCTGAGGGGACACAGAAGCCTCTGCTCTGGTGGTGGCTCCTCCCGCACTGCCCACCAGGAGGGCAATCCATGCCCGGGCACACACTGCCAGGGGAAGTGCCAGCTCCTCGGGGCTGTGCAAATCGTGATTTTGGAGGGAAAAGCAGCTGGGAGCCCGGGTCTGGCACGAGGCACAGGGTGCTCCCTGCTCCAGAGGGTCCCACGGCTCCCCGTGCCAAAGCAGCTGCCGAGTGAGGCCCAGGAAAAGGGATTTCTGCAGGGCTCAAGATACTTTGCCCCGGGGAAGTGGTGCCACGTTCTTTCGGCTCCTGATAAAGTTAAACCCTTGCTCTGGTTAAAGATTTAGCCCACAAGGCAAGCCTGGGTAGGACAGCAATGCTGTTAGTGCCACCAGCTCGGTGACACTTCAATTTTTCCCTAATATCTAATCCAGCCCTACCCTCTGCCAGTTTGAAACCATTCCCCCTGGTCCTGTCACTGCTGGAAAAAACCGGGGAGCAGCCAGGGGAGTGCACCCCAACCCAGCAGCATTCCCGAGCCCTCCTTCACTGGCATTCCCCCCCCCCCAGCCTGCACAGCCTGTTCCCAACGCCCCAAGCGTTAATTGAATTACTTCCCCCAGAACTGCCAATGCTTTAGGGACTGGAGCATCTGCACACACCACGGGCAGCCTGCTCCGTGCCCGCTCCGTGCCCGCTCAGCCCTTCCCATGGGATGCGCCAGCTGTGGGCAAGGAAATCGGAGAGAGCAATGGCAAGGCCGGGTTGGTGTGGAGGTGCAAACGCCCCCATGGCAGAGATTCACGGAGTGAAGGGGTTTGAGTCCAGTCAGGAGCCCCAGGGGCTGTGGGAACCCCCTGGGAAGGCCTGGAAGCATCCAGAGGGGCTGGAGAACACCCTGCCCACCTCAGCCCTCGCTGTGTTGGGCACTCCCCGCAGCCCATCAAAGCACCGGGGCTGTCCCTGCACCTCTGCCCGAAGCAGGGGATTTGTGGGTCTGAAATCGGCCTCTTTCAGGCTGCTCCCGACGGGAGCTACAAGCTGCAGACACGAAGCCTTTTGTGAGCCCGACCGCATCCCGGCTGGGATTTACCTAAAACAGCCCCAGGGAGGAACGGCTGGGCGGGGATGTGGGGGGAGAGGGAGGGAGCCTGCCTGGTGTTTGTTTTTACTAATGAAGCCCCATAATCAAATCATTTCAATTTTAATTGTAAAGCCAGCAGGCAGATTTCTGTCTCCAGATGGGACGTGATAGGAATAGTTGAAGGCTGGGCACGTTCTGCCACTCACCTTAATGCTGGGAGCAAGGCAGATGGGAGCGGCGCTGGGGAAGAGCCTGGTCCCCCCGGGATGAGGATTTGAGCTGAGATCAGACCCAAACCCTCTCCTGCTTTGTTTACCCAGGGGTTCTAACCCCCAGCAAGATGTGCTGCACCATTCCCAGGTCTGAGCAGGGGAGGCAGGAGCTGCTTTCCCTGCTTTCATCTCCCAGCTCTGCCAGGATACATGAAATCTATTTGTGGCTTCCACTTACCATCTCATTTTTTGGGTGTTTGGACTTTGGGAAAAGAGGAAAATAAAGAAACTGGGTCATTTTCTATTTATTTGGAAGAGCTGAGATGTTAAACCTCCAGCTGCACAGAGCTCTGCTCATGTCTCTGTGGGACTGGCAAACTTGGAACAAGCGATGGGGGAGAGGAGAAACCTCCTCCTCAGCAAAGAAAATGTGCATTTTGCCCAGCTTCTTGTTCAGGCCAGGGGGAACTGGGTGCAGTGGGGTTGGGATTGCCCTCCCAATCTAAACCAGTTGCCTCAGGCAAAACGCATCAGTTTGTTCCTTGGGATGGAGAAATCAAGCTGGGTTGCTCTGGGAGTGATTAAATCCTCCAAGGAGGGGCACTCCCAGCTGCCTACCCGGCCTCAGCGGTCACCCAGGGGCATGAGGTGGGCACAGAGGGGTGTCAGGGAAGGGGAATGTCTCCTCTCCTCCCCACCAGAGAGGTTTGCTTCTCCCGAGGAGGGTGAGGCCAGAGGCACAGCGTGATCCGGGCAGGTCATGCCAAGTATGGAATACCTTGTGCTCCTCTCAGTGCCTTCCCCACAGCCATAACAGGGCAGAGCCCAGCTCTTATCAGGGCCGGCTGCTGCTGCTTTCACCTCCTCGAGCTGCTGCCCTCCCCGTGCCCACAGTCCCGCTCCCAGGGCTGACAGCACTTCTGGAATCCCCTGGAAGGGATCCAGGTGGGGAATGCCAGGCTCAGAGCAGCCACCAGCATCCCTCTGGCCGGGCCTCTTCGCTCTTATCAGCTCTCCCTTCTCGTGCCTGAGTCATCAGGGACAAGAGCATCGAATCAGAAATAAAGTCATTACCTCGCCAAGCAAATACAGATGAAAACCTCAGTTTAGTTTTTGAAATCGGAGCTCTGGCTCCTGAGGGACCTTCCCTTGGCCGGGTCTGCTCCAGCCCCACGGACGCCCTGGGTGAGGAGAGGAGGGAGCCAGGGGCACTCTCCTGGCAGTCCATGGATGTCCTGGGATGGGGGAGCCTCACGCTGGTGGCTCCAGCTACAAGAACTGGGCACATCCAGTGGGAGGGACAACCCCTCTGCTCTCCCGGAGTCACCCATCCCCGCTGCCAGCACAGCCCCCCTTTCCCCAGGGCACATCCCGGGCACTTCGTGCCTCCCACGTGTCTGCGGCTCGCACCCTCCCATCCCAGCGCTGATCCAGGATTCTGCTCTTCTTCTTCCTCTTTTTTATTTATTTTTTTTCCCCCCACCGCGTACAAACGGGAATTAAATCGAGGCCACTAAACTCATTTGCGCTCGCAGCCGTGCTGGGGCTGCAGGCAGCGTTTCAGCCCCGGTTTTCCGGAGCGGCCGCCAGGCTCGGGCTGGGAACGGCGCTGTGCTGGCTCCCGCTGCCGTGCCCGGCGTGCCCCTGCCCGCCCCCGGTGCTGCTCCCAGCGCCGGCAGCCCCGCGGCGAGGCAGGGCTGGGGTAAAGCCAGGCCAAAACGTGTGCCCGAGCAATTTCTGCCCCATGCGAGCCGTGCTCGGGGCAGCGCTCAGCTCCCGCTCGGGCTGCTGTGGCTGCGCCTGGCCCGCAGCTCCATCCTTGAGGGTTCTCCCGGTGTCCCCGGGGGTTTCCCACTGCAGCCGTGTGGGGAGGTGCTGGAGACAGGCTGGGTGGCCGCCCCCACAGTCTGGCTCGGCTTCGGGGGCTCAGGCAGCATCACGAGGAAACGGGGATGAGCCGGAGCCAGGGAGGTGGCAGTGGGACACGAGGGGCAGGGGGTGCTGGTGACCGTGGGGTGCCCTGCCAGGGAAGAGCACCCAGCTGGCCCTGAGTGACCCACCGAACCAGGCAGTCACACCCCACCAGGGCTTATTTTCATCAGGCAGGAGCAGGAGGAGGAGGAGGGATGCTGGTCATGGGTGAATTGCTCCCCTGCCACCCAGGAAAAAGTCCCTGGAAGTGCCTGCGGACAGCAAAGGAGGGCAGACCTGAGTGTGCTGGGAGGGAACAGCTGCTGGGAATTTAAATGACCGCCCGTGAATGCTGGTTTTGTTTTGTCCCAGCCATGGCTGCCCGGGCCAGGCTGCATTCAAACCCCGCTGCTCACGGGGCTCTGCGCATGGAGCTCCTTTGGAAAAGCCAGGGAGAAACCGGAGTTGGAGAGGAGCCCTGGTGCAGCACCCTGACCCTGCTCTGCAGAGAAACCAGTGGAGATGGCCAGAGCAGGCAGAGCCACGGCAGCAGGGACGTGCAGGAGCTGGGACGGGCTCTTCCCGGGGCCTCCGGTCAAGCATTGTTCCCGTGTGCCAGAAGGAAAAGCGATGGGAAGAGAAGAGGTGGTCAGGAAGTGAGCGAGGTGTGCTTCCTGCATCCTTCCTGCAAAATTCCTGCACAATTCCTGCTCAATTCCTGCTCAATTCCTGCTCAATTCCTGCTCAATTCCTGCTCAATTCCTGCTCAATTCCTGCACAATTCCTGTTCGCTTCCCTCTCCCCCTGCCTGATGGCACACGGCCGTGGGGCTGGGCAGCAGAGGCAGCCTCTTCCAGGGACAGCCTCGGGATGAAGCTCTCGGCTCGCCCTGCAGCCTGGGACACGGAATGCTGCCCCGTGACTCTCCGCGGCTCCCTGGGGAAACGGAGATGCTGCCAGGCACTGTGGTTTACAGCCTCAGCCCTGGCACACGCTGCCAGATCCATGCCCTGAAAATCTAGTTTTGTGGGGATAAACAGGATTTCTTATTCCTGTTGCTGATGTGATATCAGCACGTTGCGACACAGATGTTTTAACAACACGTAGTCCTTTTAATGAAGGGACTTAAGCTAATTTACATCCCAACATTTGTATATGTCCTATTTGCTCATTTATTCATGCAGTAAATGAAATTAAAGTTACTAAACATTTAGAAAATTACAAATACGCTGGAGAAGTGCACCTGTGTATTAAAATAAGGAGCAGGAGCTGCTTTCCTGGCACCGAGGGCTGCCCAAGGCACGCGCTGCTGGCTGCTTCCTCCCTTCCTGTGCAGCCACACAAACTGGAGGGGGAGGCAGCCGGGCACTGCCAGACCCCATTCCCAGAGATGCTGACAGTTGTGACAACCACTGCATTTTTATTTTTATCATCCCGCCAACGCCGCTCTTTGGATCAGCTTTTATTAAAAATAAATAATGCTTTTAAAGCTGGTGCTGGGGTGCCAAACTGTGACAAAGGCCAGGGAGGCGGTGCTGAGGATGATTAATGTGATTTTTCCAGCGAAATACCGTAGCAGTTCTGCCGTGCTGAGGGCTCTGCCGATGGGTGTGGGGAGGACGAAGGCGCTGGGTGCCGTTCTCAGCCTGGCACCTGCAGCATGGGCACAGCCCATGCTGGGCACAGGTCTGGCTGTGGCCTCACCCTCTCCCAGGCCAGGCTTGGGTGGGCACAGGCAAAGGCTAGAAGGATGTTGAGGCACAGAGCCGGCCCCTTGGATGTATCCATCCTTCCTTTTTCCATCATCCCCCACCCTCCAGCAGGCCCGGCCGTCCGATCCCAGCGGGGTGGTGAACACTGCTCACGCTCAGGGCAGTGAAAAGGGACACAGAGTGCTCTCTGACACACAGCCTCCACCCTGGGGCTCCAGGGATGTCACACATCCATCGTGTCACCACCCCACGCCAGGCACTTCTGCATCACATGTGGAGGCTTCTGCCACATCTCAGCCACCAGGTGAAGATGAGCAAACCTCCAGCATCCTGGGAAAGCCCCTGAAGGCTGGGCAAGGCTGGGCTTGCTCCCCCTGGGCAGACTCACCCCGCCCAGGCTTCCCAGGAAAGGGCACTCATCCTCCCCAGTCGGAGCACTGGTGTGACGGTACAGCTGCCTCTGCTCAGGGCCACGGGGACGGGGCTGCAGCTCCTGCCCTGCTGGGACAGCCCCAGCTGTAAAACCCCTGCCACGATCGAGGCTTGTGGCTGGAGGGCTGCACCCCTTGCTCGGAGCTTGTCCAAGACGCGCCCAACGCCTGAGCTTTCCCCGCGTCCCGCTCGTGGCAACCAGCGGGAAAAGCAGCGAGCAAACTCTCAGGCAAACATTTTGGGAGTGCAGAAATCTCGCTCTCCGAGTGCGGTTTGGCTCAAGAGCTTGGTGGGGCATGGCAGGCACCGGGTGCGCAGACGGGGAGGCAGAGGGGCCGACCCGCCGTCAGGGAAAGGCGCTGCCGCTCGCTGCTGCGCTCCCGTTATCCCGGGCCCTCCCCTGCCTGTCCAGGCCAGAGCATTCCCCAGGCTGAGCTTTCTCCCATCCCTGCTGCTCCTTTTCCAGCGCCACCAGCACCGCTAACAACAACGGCCCCTAAATCCTGCCTGCCTGGTCCCACCGCTCCGAGGCTCCGGTCGCTGCCAGCCCGAGCCTGCGCCCCGAACACCACGGGGTGCGTGGGCACGGAGCGGCACAGAGCTCCCTCCTCCCCCAGTTGTGCAACTGGGGCTGTGGGGATGCCATCTCCAACGCCCCCCCGGCTCGCCGCTCCTGGGAAACTCGTGCCCGTCCCTGCGGCAGGCGGAGGAGCGAGGCGGCTGCGTTCCTTACCTCTCGCCGGAGCCGGGAGTGCGGGGAGAGCTGGAAATAGCCCCGGCTGACACAGATACCTGTGCGGAACAGCAGGGGCCTGCACTCGCCGTGGTAATTGCAGGCTGCACGGCGATGAGTCAGCCCGAGCCCCGCTCGGGCAGCACGAGGCTGCCCTGCCTCCCGCACCGTGCGGGCAGCGCCCGCCCAGCCCAACCGCGGCCCCGTTGCCGGGGAAATTGATGCTCCCCCCGTCCCCGGGAAGGGGGGCCCAAAGCACGGGAGCAAGGAGAGGATGGGAATGAGAGCATCTTGCAGCTTTTTAAGCTCTCGAGATGCTTTCAAGTGCCAGGAAGGCTGTGCGAGCTGTGATTTGCTGCATTATTTCTGTTGCTATCCCTGCACGGGGAGCTCCTGCGTGCAGAAGAGCTGCTTGCAGCAAGTCAGCATCCAAACCCTGCCTGTTCTGGGGGAAAATGGGGGGGAGCTGAGCCCCACAGCTGCCATCACCCACAAGGGACCGGGGGCCACCCTGGGACCAACCCTCAGCACTTCCCAGGGTCTCTGGGATGGGCCCCCTTTATTTGAGCCGTGGGTAACCAAAGCAGCCGGAGACCGAAGCGGTGTCAGCTCTCCCCGAGCTCCTCATCAAGAAAGCCTCGCCAGCAGAGCTCTCCATCCTCCTCCTCATCCTTCTCCTGGGGCTCAGGGGCTGCCTCGCTGCCGGCGATTGCTCTGTCAGGACATTAATAAATAATTAGCCGGCAAACTTCCACCAGGGAGCTTCGTTTCTTCTCCTCCAGTGGTGCCGCCGGTTCAGAGAGGGAAAACCAGGGGAGAGCAGCTATTCCCAGGAAGAGGGGCTGGAGGGGGTGGCATTTCCCCAGCCAGGCTGGCGGCTCCCCAAGCTCCTCCACAGCTGACTTCCCATTCCAAAGGGATCCGGGGGCAGGAGGAGGAATAGGTAAAATCAATGAGAACCTATTTGGCGGGATAAAGGAACGTGGTTTTATTTATAGCTCTGGCTGGAGCTGAAGCGTCTCCTGCCCAGGGAGACAGTGCTGAGGCACAGCAGGGTCTGCACAGGGCTGGGAGATGCACCAGTGCCTGCTGCCCACCCCCCATCACCCAGCCCCACTGAGCCCCCCTCTCCCCAAAGTGCTGCGGGTGGCTTTGCTCGCCAGCCTGGCGAGGGGGGAACGGCTGTGGAGGGGTTTCTGCTCTAACACCAGTGTCTGTGCTCAGGGGGTGCCAGGAGCTGAGCACCAGCCCCTTCCCACCACTCGTGCCCAGCTAGGGCTGCAGGAGCCGGGGACAGTGGTGGCCAGTCACTGCGGGGGATGCTCGGAGGAGAGCTGGTGACAAAGGAGGAGGGGGTGCTGCGAGATGGGGGCCCGGGGACAGACGGAGCCAGGCTGGCAGGCTGGGAGTCACGAGCCAGGGAGATGCCCGTGGACATCCCTGCCAGCAACAGCTGCTTGAGGAACAGCAAGTCCTTGCTCAGCAGTGCTGCAGATCCAAAGCGTCTCCCTTCACTGCTCACTCCCTTGGCCAGCTCTGCTGGTGCAGGAGGATCAGGACCCGCTCTGGTGATCATGGCACGTCTCTGGGTTGAGGCAGTTGAAAGAGAGAGAGGAAGACAGGCACCCAGACTCCGAGCAGCCTCCAGGGAGAGGCAGGAGCAGTTGCCCTGCTCGGAGCCATCAGCAGAGGAGGATGAGGCCAGCCTGGGTCTCAGCCAGGCACCCCAATGCCCCTCACTCCTCTCGGGAGCAGCTGGCTGCAGGGTGGTGGGGTTACAGGAGGTACCCCAGCTCCTGGTGCTGTCCTGCCAGGCAGGGACGGGCAGTGAAAGGAGCCCAGGCAGCACCACCAGGACCGAGGCAGCTCGACAGGCAGGGATGAGGCAGGTGGGGCAGTGAGAGGCCAGCGGGGTGACATGGAGGGGCTGTGACAGACACTGCCAGCACAGTGTGAGAGCTGCCAGTGCTGTGGGAAAGCCGAGCTCAGCCAGAGTGAAAGGGCGAGCACGAGGGACACGTAGCGGGTGGTGCAGCTCCCGCCGGTCCCTGGCTGGCTGGTACCCTGTGCCAGGCTGCTCTGGGGCAGGACGGGGGGACACCGAGCCTGGAACAGCAAGGGGAAGGCTTGGGCTGCAGGTCGGGATGTCAGGCAGTGCAGAAAGAGCAGTGCAAGGTCTCTGACAGCGCGTTCCTTCCCCCAGATGAAGCGAGGTACAGGATGAGCCGAGCGCCCTGGGCTGCTGCCAGCCTCTCATCCCCAGGCAGAAGGGGCCGGCTGGCCCTGCTGTGCCAGAGCAGCCTGGGGAGGAGGACAGGCTGCTTCAGCTGCTGTGGGTGTGCTGCTTCCGCGGACAAATGAGTCACTGAAAATGCCATAAGGAGTCAATGGGCATCCTGGTCCCCTGCTCAGCCCACACAGCTGGTGGGCAGCGTGAGCCATCGCAGAGGAGCCTTCCCTACCCTCCGCTGCCTGGGCTCTGCCTCTTGCTCCGGGAAATTCCCATCTGTTTCAACAACGCATCCACAAAATCCCCTTCTCGCGCCTTTGCCATCACATTTGTCTCCTCGCCGGTTTTCTCTGCAATAACCGTGTGGATTCGCCTGCACGGCACGCTCCAGGCTGCAGTCTGGGAGAGGAGCAGGCTGCAGGATGGGGCAGCCTGGGGCCCTGTACAACATCCCCCTGCATGGGTGCACCCCTCCTGCCCTCAGAGCTGGCCACAGGCTCCTCTGACAGAGCTGGAGCAGCCTCTGCTCCAGGGAAAGAGCTGCAGAGAGCCTGGCAGGAGGCAGAGGGTGGGGAGGGACCCTCTGCCACGTGCACTCCAGCGAGAGGTCTGGGGGCTGTGCCACAGCACAGGGACAGTGCCCGTGGTGTCCAGGTGTGCCTGCACGAGGGCTTTGCTGGCACAGCAGGACGTCACTCCTCAGGGATGCCGAGGGAATCTGGGGCAGGAATGGCAACATCTGAACCACCAGACGCTCAGCCCTGCTCCCTGGACAAGCCGGATCCCAGAGCCAGGAGCTCATCCCCACCCATTCTGTCCTCGCAATCCACTTTGGTTTCCCAGGTCCCCTTCAGCCCCAGGGACCCGTCCCTCAGCCCTGTGGCAGAGAGGACATCAGACTTTCACTCCTTGCTGACCACGAAGCGTAACAGAGCCCTCCTGCCACCAGCTGAGGAGGAGGAGGAGGAGACAGGAGCTCCCAAGTGCACACAGCTAATGAGGCACAGAAAGCGTGCAGGGAAAGCAACACTCTGTCCCTGTGCTCGTGACTTCAGGTGAAGGATAAGGCTGAGCCGAGTGCTGAGGGCTGCGGGGAAGGGAAAGCAGAGCTCGTGGAAAGGAGCCAAGCAGAGAAAGTCAGCAAAACCCAGGGCATGGCACTGCCAACCACCGAGCCCCGAGGGGAGCGGGGCCCCAGCGAGCAGCCTGCATGAATGGGGAGTGCTCCAGCGGAGGGCCTTGGGAGAGCCTGGGGACACCTTCCCCTTCAGCTGCCCCCAGCCACCGGCTCACAGAGCTCCTGCTGAGAGCCTTTCCCGGCTCCCCAGCGAGAGCGGCCACCACGCCAACTCCCCCTGGGGCTGCACGTCGTGCGAGCGCCAAGCAGAGGGAGTCACCGGGCGGGGGGCTGGCGGGGACCCGCGGGCGGCCGGGGATGTTGTAACTCGGAGGAGCCCCATTTGCCGCTGCCTCTCACTGCCCGGTCCTTACAACATTTTGCCATCCACAAACAGAGGCAGCTGCAACGTGAGAGCGAGGGCGGGCGGTCGCCCGGCGCGGGGTGGCTCCTGCCCAGCCGGCGCTCATTGGCTCCGGCCGCTGTCCCACGCCTGGCCTTTGGCAGGCTCCGGGTACCTTCAAACCCTGTCCCCTCCTGACCGCTGGCCCAAATGACATTACTCACTCGCTGTTGTTTTGAAAGGACGTTTGCAAGCTTTTCCTGTTATATTTTACCTCGGTAATGTTATCCCCAGCCCCTCCGGGCTTAGCATCGAGTTGCTGCCGCAGCAGCGGCGCGGTGCCACGGGGAGCTCCGGTTCAGCCAGGGCTGCCAGGCCAGGGTGGGCACGGGGGGCTTAATTCTACTCCAGAGGGGCTGGCACCTCTTTGAGTGCATAAATACAGAGAGCAGCAGAAGCTGGAGCTCTGGCAGCTGCCCCACTCTCAGAGCTGGGGGTCTGGTCGGGGAGGAAAGCTGTGAGCACAGGGCAGAGCTGCCCGGCTCCGTGCACGGGGCAGGGTGTGGGACACGGGCAGTGCGATGTCCCACTCACACCACTGCGCTCCAGCCCTGCGCATCAGGCACCATCTCTGCCCACCGCAGGTGCTGCTGAGGCTGCCGCATGACTGACTCGTAAGAAGGTGGAGACAACACCACTTATAACATCTTGTCCTCCTTCGCCTCTCTCCTGGTGCTTCCGAAGCCCTTTTTATGAGTGTTATTCAACCAGTTCCTCCAGAAACTCCAGGGCACAGGGAAGTGGTGTGATCTCCGTTTCAGAGGTGAAAAGAACCACAAGGCGCAGAAAAATGCTTGGACTGTGCAAAAGTCCAGAGCAGTCAGGAGCAGAAGTTGGGCAGGTTAACATCATCTTGCAGCCACGTGAGCAACTGTACTTCGTCCTGCAGGATCCCGCTGAAACCCAGAAGCAGCAGCAGCAAGTGCCCTTTGCCAAGATGCCCCCGTTTTGCTCTGCTGTCCTGCCCCCCTCTCACCACAAGGGCAGCCTGACCCCAATGTCACATCCAGTTTTGCCTGCAGGGCCGGAAGAAGCCCTGAACTGTCTGTTCAGAGGAGAAACGGGGCAGTGCAGGCTGGGCTTTGCTTTCCTCATGCTCCTCCGGGCCTGGCGGTGGCTGCTGCCAGGGTGGGTGTCCTGCGGGCTGTGACCACTGGAGGCTGGGAAGGGCCCATCTCCTGGGGTCGGAAAGCAAGGGAGCAGGAACTGTGATGGCACACGGACCAGAAGGGAAAAGGTATTTCCGAAAAACCCAGCTATGCACGACTTGATTTTAGAATGACGATCCTCTAGCAATGTCCCACAAATGTTACTTCCTACTTGCGTGCAGCTGGTGTGAAGGAAACCATGAGATACTCAAGTGAGAACCTCGCCTTTTGCGCAACAAATTCCTCCCAAAGGGCTGCTTTGGTGGTGAGGCCTTCCAGCCCTGCTTTTTGCCCTGATGGGGCAAACATCCCCCCCGTTCTCATCTCGTCTTCATCATTCCATAGCCTTCATCTCTCATATCTTCTGCAAAGAAAGGAATGCACATCACATCACTGGTCAGCAGGGTCACCTGGGAATTTGAGTCTTAGCCTTCAAGGAATTGCACGTGCCCCAGAGCAAGGCAATTTCCTTCCTTGGCCCTCCTGACTGTGCTGTGCCTGCTGTGACTGCAGCTGTGAATCCTGGCAGGGCATCCCAGGGCCCAGGCCTCCCACCCATGAGAAGAGACGTTTCACTGCTGGCAGGGCAGCTGAAAAAGCACCTTGGGTAAGGGTTTTGGCACTTGATAACAGTAATTAGTCCTGGAGTGTACAGCAGTGAGGAAGAGTTGCTTTGTCCCATCCCAGCAGCCAAGCCACGCTGGCCTCCAGCTCTCATCACTGTGACATAACACACGCTGGCCCTGACATCTCCCTTTGATGCAAGGCTTGAGATCATCAGGGAAAACCCAGTGTTGCTACATTGCATGGTGTTCACAACATGTCCTGAACCAAAGGGAGGCCAGAGGGAACTAAAGAGTGGCTGGAAACAGCTCTGTCTTTGAAACAACAGCAAAGAGAACGCAGATGGGAAGCGGGCCTTTCCTGCCAGAGGAGGAAGCACTTTCTGTTCACCCCTCAGAGCCTGGCACAGAGTTACCCACCCCGACAGCTCCACATCACTTTGCTCCATCAGCTCTTTACAGTGACCCTGCAGGCCTGTCTAGGCAGTCTGAGGGGATTGAAGGATCTGGAGCCATTAGGCTGCGGGTGTTGCCACTTGGTTGGTTGTGTATCAGCGAATTCAGGCTGCAGTGCCAAGGCCTGTTCTTTCCCATGTAATTGCTACGGGTAGGTAAATAGAACATTCATGAGATTTTTGGTCCCATCATTAATTATTTCTGAAAGGGCTTTTAGGATACGCCTCAAAACCCCAGACAGAAAGATGACGTGCGTGACATGAAGATGCTCGCAGCAGCAGCAGAAACAAAAACAAGGAAAATCAGAAGATCTTTCGCTCCTTGTTACTCTTTGCTGCAGTCACCTGGTCCCACTTCAGTGCAGACCCACCGAGCCTGGAAGTGACCCTCGGCCCAGCCGCGGCTCTCAGGGTTTATGCATCCCCACATGGGGTGATCTGGGGACTGCTGAGAGGTGCCTGGTGGTGTTGGGTGCTCCCACTTTTAAACGCTGTCAATTTTAAGGTGTGCGTGGTGGCATTGCTCAAAGTGAGTTCCCTGGGGAACGTGCTCCTGCAAGAACCACAGGGTGCTCCAAAAGCCCTGGGGAGCCTGGATGTGACCCCTGATCTGACACGCTGCACCCAGCGCTTACACATCTCAACTCGGAGCGACCCAGCGGCACCGGGGGATGCCTTGCACCCCCCCTTTGGCGGGCTGGCACTTCCAAG
>VZRR01002603.1:0-25812 GCA_013398015.1 Oreocharis arfaki
CCCTTTGGGATGATGGATCAGGACCCCACCTTGAGGTCCCTCCTAACCCAAACCATTCCAGGATTCTCGGACTCCACAATTCCAACCCCCAGCAGGTGTGAGAGGCTTTAAGGCAGAGCTGGCGCTTCCATGCTTGAGCCCTCGAGGTTTTCCCAGTGCCTTTTGGGATCGGTTTGGAGCTGTCCGAAACTTCCACCGCTGCCCCATCCCGGGCTGAGGAGTTCCAGTGGAAAAGCACCAGGAGCGGCCTCCGGGTGTTTGTTTGGAGCTCGTTCCTGTGCTGGGAAGGGCCTGGGAACAGCAGCCCCTTGTTCAGCTCCCGGCCCGGCCCCTCTCATCGCCCGCTGTGCACAAAATAGGGTCACAAAGTCCCCGCCAACATCCCAACATCCCCGCCTGGAGCAAAACCCAGCCGGGACAAGGAATTATTGACAGGGAAGGGAGAGGAGGAGAAATCCCAACGTCCCGGGCCCGCAGCTCTCCCGGAGCCGCCTCGGCTGCCAAGGGTTCCGCTTCCCCTGAGGTGCCGGCTCCGTCCGCAGCCGGGTGGAAGAGCAGGAGAAGGTCAAGCGCGGGGCGGTGGCCGCCAAGCCCAGCTGGCGAGGCGGGGCTCTGTTCCCCGAGGGAGCGGCAGCAGCGGGAATTCGCCTCTGGGCGAGTTTGGGGTTTGTTTGTGGGGTGGGGGCAGAGCTGCTCCTGCAGGGACACGGAACTGGCCCTGCAAAGCCAGGGGCAGCTCGTGCTGAGCTGGGAGTGTGGCTGAGCCTGGCTGGGAGTGATTCCTGTGCTCAGCCCGGGAATTCCAGGTGCTTTCGTCAACTCCATTCCCAACACAACCCCAGACCGGCCTTTATGGGAATATTTCCATATTTAAGGATCTTTCTCTCACGTATCGAGGGAGAGCCAAGGCTGCAAAGGCGTGGGAGAGCCCCAAACGCTGCTCCAAGGAATGGGATGTTCCAGCCTCAAGCCGGGATTACCCCTGGAGCTGGTCACGGGAAGAGCCGTGGGTTCCCTAAACCAAACCCTACAGATGCTGGGCTCTGCAAAGTCAGGCTCAACCCTGCAAGGGCTGCTCATCCCAACACCTCCAGCACATCCCAGTTTCCTCGGGGGCTCATCCCCACCTCCCCACCCCAGAACCGCCCTCAGCAGAAGCTTTTCCCTCTGAGCTCCCAGCCCTGTTTGGATGCACGATATTCCCTAAATCCCACCTGGTTCCAGCCTGCCCTGTCCCCGTTCCCTGGGATTTGGGAGCGGTTTTTGGGGTGTTATGGAGGCCCCGTTACCGTGACACCGCGCTCGTGCTGCCCTCCGGAGTGCCCCGAACAAGGAAACTTCAGCCAGCGCTGTCAGAGCAAACGCACAGAGCCCCGCGCGCCTCCGCCCTGCTCTGGGGGCTTCCTCCTCCTTTATTTCGGTGCCTGGTAACCCCGGCCTCGTACGGGGCTCAGGGGCTCCGAGGAGCGCTGAAAGGAAGATCCCAAACCGCCAAAAAATAGGATTTAGGGGATGAGCAGCCCTTTGGAGGCAGCTTGAGACGATGGCAGGGAGCTGGATGGGCAGGGAAGGGTGAGGAGCAGGAATGCAGCCCCTGACCAACCTCACTCCTCTCATTCCCGCTCCTCTCCAGAGCTTTTCCTCACTGGAGCTGTTCCCAATAATCCCAGCCTTGTACAGGGCTCAGGGATTCTGAGGAGCGCTGAAAGGAAGATCCCAAACCGCCCAAAAATAGGATTTAGGGAATGAGCATCTCTTTGAGCCGATGGCAAAGATCTGGATGGGCAGCAGGGAAGAGTTTAGGGTGGGGATGCAGCCCCTGACCAACCCCCAGAGGGGCTCACTCCTCTCATTCCCGCTCCTCTCCACAAGTTTCCTCGTTGGGACTGTTCCAAATAATCCCAGGCTCTTACGGGGCTCAGGGATTCCAAGGAACACTGAAAGGAAGATCCCAAACTTCCAAAAAATAGGATTTAAAGGATGAGCATCCCTTTGGAAGCAACTCGAGCTGATGGAAGGGACTTGGATGGGCAGGAGGGAAGGACTTAGGGTGGGGATGCAGCCCCCGACCAACCCCCAGAGGGGCTCACTCCTCTCATTCCCGCTCCTCTCCACAAGCTTTTCCTCACCGGAGCTGTTCCAAATAATCCCAGGAAGATCCCAAACCGCCCAAAACCAGGATTTAAAGGATGAGTATCCCTTTGGAAGCAGCTCGAGCCGGTGGCAGGGAGCTGGATGGGCAGGGAAAGGTGAGGAGCAGGGATGCAGAGACACAAGGAGGAGCCAGATGAGGGATGGATTGGAGTGTTCGGGAATTTGGGTGACGATACTTGGGGTACATTCCTCCCTGTGAGGATCGGGATGAAGATATTTGGGATTCCTCATTTTCGGGAGCCCTTCAGAGGCTGGAATTCTCCCACCTCGGGGCGGCTCCCGGCGGATTTTGGGGTGGAGCACCTGAGGAATTCTGCTGCCCACAGGTGGATTTTCCCGGGCTCGGGAATGCAGGGAGCGGCGCTCCCGCTGCACGTGGGGGATGAAGAGCGCTGGGAACGGCAGGCAGGTCGTTAGGCACTAATTAGCATTAATTACCCCCCTCCGCCGCGCGGGCACCTCCGGCAGCAGTCAGCCCAAGGACCACCCCTGCTCTTCTCTCCTCTGATTCCGTAATCGGAGGGGAGGGAGGAGGGAAAAGGGAGAAAGGAAGAGGGAAAAGGGAAAATGGAAAAGGGAAGAGGGAAAAGAGAAGAGGGAAAAGGGAAGAGGGAGAAGAGGGAAAAGGGAAAAAGGAAGAGGGAAGAGGGCAAAGGGAAGAGGGAAGAGGGAAAAAAGAAGGGGGAAAAGGGAAGGGGGAAAAGGGAAAAGGAAGAGGGAAAAGGGAAGAGGGAAGAGGGAAAGCAGCGCTGGGGTGGAAGNAAAAGGGCAAATGGAAGAGGGAAGAGGGAAAAGAGAAGGGGGAAAAGGGAAGAGGGAAAAGGGAAGAGGGAAGAGGGAAAGCAGCGCTGGGGTGGAAGTGGCTCCGCTGCTCGGCCGAGCGCTGATTGCGGGTTTGTTTGGAGGGCGGGGGGGTGATTGGTGCCCAGCAGCACCAGCAGATCCTTGGAAAATCCTGAGGGGATCTTGGCTGAGCTCCTCTCTCCTCCCCTCCCTGCTGAGGGAATCCCTTCCCTGCCGCTTCCGGAGCCCAAACCTGGCCGGGTGCTCCCCCCAAAACCCACCCGGGATGATCCGAGAGCAATTCCCATCACCGGGATAACTGGAAAAGGGATCTCTTCCCTCTCACAATGATCCCGTGGATCCTCTCGGGATCCTCTGGGGTTCGCGATGCTCCCTTCCCCTCGGCTGGGGAGGGAAAATAAAGGCTGGAAAATCCCTCAAAAATCGCCAAATCCATGCATTTTTGGAATCCTCAATGCAGGGAATCGGCCACGGCCTCTCCAACCTCTCCTTCCTGGCGAGCAATTCTGGGGGGTTGAAATGGGAAATCCATTTACTAAAATAAAATCCATTATTTAGATTTCATTTCAATAATCCAACAATTTAGGTTTTATTTTAATAGACCCAATTTATTAAAATAAAATCTAAAAATCATTGAAACAAGCTGAGCTCCCCCCTCCGGCCCCCCCCGAATTCCCAGCCAGGGCAGCGCTTCCCCAGACGTGCCACGAGCACGGGGTGACCTTTTCCATGGGGACGGAGATGTTCCTGCGGCCCAAACGCGATGTCCCCGAGCCCGGCGATCCTGGCAGGCGCTTTCCAGTTTTCCCTGGTTTCTGGAGAGCTCCCAGAGGGAATTCCCTCCCCCAGCGCTGCTGTTGGATCCGCGGCAGCGCCGGGAGCCCCGCCCGGGCGGTGCGGGCGGCAGAGCTCGCTCGGCTCAAAGGTCACGGGATGGAAATGGAAAGGCGGCCTGGAAAAGGGAGAATTCCTGGGATTGGGATGTGGTTTACACTGGGAAAATCCTCACGAGCCCGGGGCTTTCACAGCCTGGTCCTTCCGTGCCCTCCGCGCTGTGCCCTTGGGTTCGGTGCCTCGGGAAGGGCCCGGGGGATTCCCGGCTCTCCATCGATCCATTCCCCCATTCCCACTGCGCCGGGAGCCGCCGGGGGCCGGGAAGGAGAAAGGCAGGGAAGGAGGGAAGGAGAAAGGGAGGGAAGGAGGGAAGGAGTTGGACTCGACGATCCCCGTGGATCCCGTCCACCTCAGGATATTCCATGATTTTATGATTGGACTTTTAAGCCATTTCCCACCTCCCATCCATGCTCCCGATGGCTCTGCTGACCTGAACTTTGGGGTGTCTGGGCAGGGAAGGAGTTGGAATCGATGATCCCCGTGGATTCCTCCCACCTCGGGATATTCCAGGATTTTATGATTGGATTTATAAGCCATTTCCCACCTTTCATCCATGCTCCCCATTGCTCTGCTGACCCGAATTTTGGGGTGGCTCTGCAGGGAAGGACTTGGACTCAATGATCCGCATGGATCCCGTCCACTGTGGGATATTCCACAAATTTACAATTGGATTTTTAAGCCATTTCCCACCTCCCATCCACGCTCCCCATGGCTCTGCTGACCCGAATTTTGGGGTGTCTGTGGAGAGAAGGTCCTGGACTCAGTGATCCCTGTGGAACCCATCCACTTTGGGATATTCCACGATCTTATGCTCGGAGCTCGGATCAGGCTCCTCCGGGAAATTCAACAAACGGAGCTTTGTGAAGATCTCTCCTCGTTCTTTTTTTTTTTCCTTCCACTTTTCTTCTTTTCCTCTCTTTCTTGGCTTCTTGCCACACAAAGTAAAAAAAAAAGTCTGGGGCGAGAGGTGACGAGGAAACGGAATTTGGGTCAACCAGGGAGAAAAAGCCGCCAGGGAAATGAAAAAGGAATGGATCTCGTTGGGATTTGAGACGTTCCTTTAAACTCCCAGAGAATGAAAGGGAGAAAAGCCCCGACGGGAGAGGCCGAGGGGAGGCTGGGAGGGAACAGCGGGATTTTCCTTCGCGTGTTCCGCCGGGAGGGGAGGAAGGCTGGGCTCTGAGTCCGTGATTTCCGCAGCTCCAGGAATGGCGGAACGGCCGTCCCATTGTGTCCCAGTGCATCCCAGTGCGTCCCAGTGCATCCCAGTGTGTCCCAGTGCATCCCAGTGTGTCCCAGTGCATCCCAATGCATCTCAGTACATCCCAGTACATCCCAGTGCATCCCAGTGCGTCCCAGTGCATCTCAGGGCATCCCAGTGCGTCCCAGTGCATCTCAGGGCATCCCAGTGCGTCCCAGTGCATTCCAGTGTGTCCCAGTGCATGCCAGTACATCCCAGTGTGTCCCAGGCCGTCCCAGTGCATCCCAGTACATCCCAATGTGTCCGAGTACATCCCAGTGCATCCCAGTGTGTCCCAGTGCATCCCAATGCATTCCAGTGGATCCCAGTGTGTCCCAGTACATCCCAGTACATCCCAGTGCACCCCAGTGGAGCCCAGTGCATCCCAATGCATCCCAGTGTGTCCCAGTGCATCCCAGTGCGTCCCAGTACATCCCAGTGCATCCTAGTGTGTCCCGGTGCATCCCAGTACATCCCAGTGCATTCCAGTGCGTCCCAGTGCATCCCAGTACATCCCAGTGCCTGCTGGCAGCCAGAACAGCCTTTTCTTCGCGTGTCCCTCTCTTTTCCAGGTCGTTTCCAACCCTTGGGAAGCTGATTCCAGCTTGGCCGATGCCCATCCCGCCATCCCAGTGCTGCCTGTCCCAGGCAGGAGTCACCTTTTCCATGGAATTCCGGTACCACCAACCCCTGGCAGCCCTGAACTGGGACCAGCGCTGGTACTGGGAAGGGCTCCCTGACCCCGGGGGAGCCCGTGGGTGCTGCCGGGCAGGAAGGTCCTCCATGAGCCCCTTCCATCCAGGAGGGGCTGGCACAGGAGGAGCTGGATCTCCTGGGCTTTCAGGATGCTGTGGGAACCTCCCAAACCGTGTCCCAGCTGGTTTCCAGGACAGGCTGGAAGTGCTGGAACAACCCCAGAGCTCCAGGCGGGAATACCGAGGGAAAGTTATGGAATGAGAGCACAAGAAGTCCCAAAATGTGTCTGGAAAGAGGAAAAGCAGGAGCAGGGACAGCCCGGCAGAGCCGGGGCAGGGCGGGGATGGAGGGAGAGTCACGGAGGGACTCCAAGAGGGAATTCCAAGAGGGAATCTTGGAGCGTTTTCCATTCAGGCGCTCCGGGAGGGAGGGAGGGAGGCGGTTCCTGCAGCCGCCTCCTCTCCGGCCGCGGTTAATTCAGGAGCAGCGAATTCCCGCCCCGGCTCATCAGCCGCGCTCTCCCTCTCGCCGCTGCTTTCCATCGGCTCTTCCATACTGGAATATCCCGGATCCCGAGCTCCGGGACAGCTCCCGCCTGGAAAAGCCGCGCTCCAGCGGAGCCCGCCACGGTGACAATCACCAGACACCGGGACAGAATTCCGTGGCTGGCCTCACATCCCGGCAGCCAGAATTCCCCACTTCCCTGCGGCGTTTGGAGCAGTTTTCCATTAAAACGCTGAGGGATAACGCTGGATGTTTGAATCCCAAAATTACTGATGCTCCAGCGAGGCTTGGAGCACCACAGGGATGGGCTGGGATCTGTGCAATTCCCAGGAGCCGAGGGAGGTGCCGGGGCCTGGCACAGAGCGGCTCCTTCCCCTGGGCTCCGCGAATTCCCGAAAAAACCCGGGAAACGACCAAAGCCACCCGCGGGGAGCGCGGCTCTGAGCCCGCCCTGGATCTGCGGCCGTGCCCGGATCCCGAATCCCGGGAATGCCGGCGGGGATGTCGGCAGGTGGTGCTCTTCACCTGGGAGCCGTGCCCGGGATCTGGGATTGCGGGAAGCTGGGAAATGGAATCCGGGACCGCTCCGTGCTCAGGAGCTGCCCGGGCTCGGCCGCTCCATTCCCGCCGGGGCATCCCAGCCTGGATTTGAATCCCAGAATCCCGGGATCCCTGAGGCTGGAAAAGCCCTCCAAGGCCATCGAGTCCAAGCCGTGCCCCATCCCCATCTGGGTGCCACGCCCAGGAATTCCTTGGACACCTCCAGGGATGGGGATTCCAAACCTCCCCGAGCAGTTCCAATTCCCTTTCCATGAGGAAATTCCTCCTGAATTCCACCCTGAGCCTCCCCTGGCACAGCTCCTTTTATCCCTGGTTTTCTGGGAGAAGCCGACCCCCAATTCCTACCCGGAGCTGGTGGGGTGGATCCAGAGCCTTCCTGGCAGCAGGAAAACGAACGGGAAATGGATCCAGGATTTTCCCTGTGCTCCCAACCGGTTCCATCTGCTCCCATCATTTCTCCTGCTGGATTCTCCATTCCTTGCCCGGTTTTGTCCATGGAGCAGCTTTGGGTGGCCCAGAAGGAGCCCCAGGAATGACGGGGAGATGGAACATCCCATCCACCGCGGCCTGGCTCTGGAATTCTGGAATTCCACAGCCCCGGCACGGGAGCGGCAATGGAACAGTCCCGGAGCAAAGGGAAAACCCGGGATTTCCATCCTGAGCTCGTTCCTGAGGGAGGAAAGGGCAGGAAGGGGAAGGGAAAGGCAAAACCAGCGGGAGGAGAAGAAAAGGGCTGGGAAAGGGAGGAGAAACGGGAAATTCTCGGAGCGGGGAGTGGAAGGGAATTCTGGGATTTGGAGGGAATGAGCTCCGGGTCAGCTCAGGGCTGGCTGAGGTGGCTCTGGAAGCCTCCAGAAGCAGAAATATTCCCTGAAATTCACATCCCTGAGGTGCTGGAAGGGTTGAGGTGGCTCTGGAACCCTCCAGAGGTGGAAATATTCTCCTAAATTCAAATCCCTGAGGTATTGAAGGGTCGAGGTGGCTCTGGAGCCCTTCAGACCCAGAAGTATTCCCTGAAATTCGCATCCCTGAGGTGCTGGGGGCATCCAGGTTGCTCTGGAACCCTCCAGAGGTGGAAAAGTTCCCTGAAATTCAAATCCCTGCAGGCTGAGGTGGCTCTGGAGCCTTTCAGAGGAGGAAATATTCCCTAAACTTCACATCCCTAGGATACTGCGGGGTTTGAGGTGGCTCTGGAGCCCTCCAGAGGCGCTTCCCCTTCCCAAAACGCAGCTCCGAAATCGCCAGCAGCATCCAGGCTCCTTCAGCCGGAGGAGCCGGGATAAGCCGGGCTTTGCTGAGCCGAGGGGAGGGATGAGCCCTGCCCGGCGCCGCTGCCGAGGCCTGGTGGAGTTCAGACCATCCAGAAATTAAAAAGGACCGAAAAACCGACCCCGATCCCGGTTTAACAACCCCCGAACCGATCCGGAGACCCCGGCACCCTCCCACAAGAACTCAGTGCCGCGCGAGGAGATAAATTCCAAGGAAACCCCAGGCTTTCCCTGGGGTTTTTGTGCCCGCTCTGAAGGAGCCGCGGGTGCCGGAGGCCGCGGGCCGTCAGTCTGGATTAGCGAGACGAGCGATTAAACCCGGCCCAAGAACAAAGGCGGCTGATGAGGAGCGAGACTGGATTTAGGTCACGCTCAAAGGCCGGGAATAAACCCCGCCCGCAGCCCGGGCTCGGCGGGTCCTGACCGAGGCAGGGAGAGGGGAAAAAACATCTTGGGATGAGTTTGGGGGGATTTCCCTGGAGGGGAGGTTGGGGCATTTGGGATGCAGGAATATTGCTGGAATGTTCCGTCAGTGCCGAGTGCCCGGGAAGCGCCTCCCGGGGCTGATTCCCAGGAAATCTGGGGAGGGCTGAGCAGAGCTGGGAGCAGGAAAATGTGGGTTTGGTTTGGAAAACCCTCCAGGAAAGCAGGAAAATGTGGATTTAACTCTGGAAAACCCTCCAGGAAAACAGGAAAACGTGGATTTGACTCTGGAAAACCCTCCAGGAAAGCAGGAAAATGTGGATTTGGCTTTGGATAACCCCGCAGGAAAACAGGAAAATGTGGATTTGGTTTGGAAAACAGGAAAATGTGGGTTTGGTTTGGAAAACTCTTCGGGGGAGTAGGAAAATGTGGATTTGGCTCTGGAAAACCCCACAGGAAAGGAAGGGGATGGGGTTGAAGTCCCTTCCAGCCCAGCCCATTCCCTGGGATAACATTCCCGGCCAGACCTCCTTCCCGAGCTTGCCCTCAGAGGCTTTTGTGCTGTTCCCTCTCTGGGTGTGACCTCGCAGCTCCCAAAATTCCCAGCGGTGACACTTTGAAGCATCCAGAAAGTAACCAGGAAAACGCCCATTGGAGAAAACCCCGAAAATCCAACTCCTCGTCCTTGTTCCGAGGAAATCCTGGGTGTGAACCGTGGGAATATCGGGACGAGGATGGAAAATCCCGAATCCCACTGGAGGGAAACGCGGGGATGGTGCTGGGTGGAAACAGAGCAGGAAATCAACATCCCGAATAAAAGATGGGAGTGGGCAGGGAAGAGCCGGGCGAGCCCGGGGAGGATCGGTCCCATCCCAGGAGCGATTCCAGCACAATTCCATTCCCACGGAGGGACAGCTGAAATCTGGGATCATCCTCTGGACACGGCGAGGGCCGTGCTCTCCATGGAAATCCACCCTGGAGCTCCCGCCGGGATGAATTCACGCGGGAGAGGACACGGAAAAGCCGCAGGAAGGGTTGGAGCTGCGGGGCAGTGACAGAGCGGGGCCGACAGCGCTGCGCCCTGAGCACACATCCCACGGGATTTCCCGCTGGATACGGCCTGCCACGGGGTCTTCGGGAGGTTTGGATCCAAGAGGGATTGGGGAAGTGGGGGAGCTGCTCCGAGGAAGAGCATCCTCATCTTCCTCGCGCCTGGACCCGCACAAACGCCTTCTGCTCCGTCCTGAATTCCAGCCCAGCCAATTCCAGAGGCAAATTCCAAGTTTCAGAGCAGAAAGGTTCGGGGCAGGTGCGTGGCTGGCTTGGAGGAGCTCAGGTTTGAGCTGGAGCCTCTCTTTTAGTTCAGCTCGTTTTTCCAGGGGAGATTTCAGCCTGGGAAGCAGGAGATTCCCATAAATCCTCAGATCCACGTCCCCAGATAAGCGGGGCTCTCGTTTCTTTTCCAGGTGGGATTTCAGCCTGACCCCTCTGAATCTTCACCCCACAGAAGCTGAGCTGCTTTTCCCAAACTCTTCCCGGAGCTTCCGACCCGGGATGCCTCAATCCAAGGAGGAAACGTTTGGAAAAATGAGAAATCATGGAAAGGGAGGCTTCAGCAGGCGGATCCGGGTGTTCCAGAGGGGGCAGCCCCTCTTCCCACCCCATAAAATCTCCGTTTCCATGGATTTCTTTGTGAGCAGCCGCCGGCCCTCAGGAGCCACATCCGAGTGTGGAAATCCCGATTTGTTCCGAAGGCGGGAGGCGCGGGAACGCCGCATCCCATCCTCCGGCAGCCCAGGCTGCTCCCACGGCGAGCTGAGCCTTGCTCCCGATTACAGGGGCGCGAATTCCCAGCGGCTCAGAGCGGAGCAAATCCTGGGAGCGTCTGGAATCGCGGCGCAGGGATTTGGGTGTGGAAGGATGGCTGGGAAGCCGTCGGCGGGAGCCGGGATGGGCCTGGCGGGAGTTTTCCATGCCCTTGGAGCCATCGGGTGGCACCGCCCGGGCTCTGCCTGGCAGAGATTCGACCAAAGGAGCTCATCCCTGCTCCCACGTGGGAAAACACAGCAGCAGAAACCCGGGAATGGGGATTGGAGCTCGCGGCGCTGTCCCTGCCACCATCCCGCTGCCCTGGGATGAATCCCTTCCCTTTTCCATCGCCAAGCACTGAGCTCCGGCTGAGAGCGCCAGCAGTAAAAACAGAATGGTGCCGGCTGCTCTTGGGAGGCAAAATTCCTGGGAAAACACTGACCCCCCTTCCCGGGAACACCCCTGGACCCATCCTGGCAATGCCGGGACTTCAGATGGAGCCATCGCTGCCCTCGCGTGGCTCCGGCTCCATGGGGAGCCCTCCTGCTCCATGGGGAGCCCTCCTGCTCTGTGAGGAGCCTTCCCGCTCCATGGGGAACCCTCCCGCTCCCTGGGGAACCCTCCTGCTCCATGGGGAACTCTCCCGCTCCATGGGGAACCCTCCTGCTCCATGGGGAGCCTTCCCATTCCATGTAGAGCCTTCCCACTCCATGCAGAGCCCTCCTGTTCCATGGGGAGCCCTTCCCGGGGCTTTCCCAGCTCCACAGAGCTCCGTTTGTGCCAGGAATCCCAATGGGATCATCCCAGAGCTCCCGGATCTGTGCAGGAGCCTCTCTGGGATCCTGTAAAACCCCCGAGGTTCAGCCTGGCCCCAGCTGCTTCCCCAGGGATTCCATGGAACGGGAGACGCCAGGGAGAGCTGGGAATGTGGGGATGTGTGGGGTCCCCCACCCTCCCCAGGAGGTTTTCCGGGATGAGATGGGAAGATCATGGTCCCAACTCCTTCTGGGTGGAGCAGGAGAACAAGGAACACGCTCCGGACAGATCCCGCAGCAAACGGGACCGGGGCATTCCCGACCCAAACCCTCCTCTGAGCTTTCCCTGTGGAGCTCTCCCTGGAGACCTGGGAATTTCCCTGCTGCTGCTTTCCCATCCCTCTCCCGAGCACCCCAAACACTCGGGAAAACCCCATTTCCCGCGCTTCCCTGATCCCCCTTTATTCCAGAGGGAGGCTGCTGAGCCCCGGCCACTGCAGCCTTCACGTCCCCCTGCCCAAAGCTTCCCGGCGTGGAATCCTCAGGGAATGGTTTGGGTTGGGAAGGACCCTGGAGCCCATCCCATTCCGAGGGCAGGGACACCTCCCACTATCCCAGGCTGCTCCAAGCCCCATCCAACCCGGCCTGGACAATTCCAGAGGCATCCACAGCTGCTCTGGGAATCCGTGCCAGGCCCTCAGCCCCTGCTGCATCCCTGATCCCTTCTGTATCATCCCACAGAGCGCGGAGCTCGTTAGCTCCATGAATGAGGAATGTGGCGCTGGGGCTGGAATGGGGTTGGATTCCAGGCTTTTCCCTGGTTTTCCAGAGAAGCCGGGACAAGGCACGGCCGGATCTCCTGAGCTGCAGAGTCCCTGCCGTGAGTTACATCCACATGGGGGTTTTTGGGAAGGGAAATTCCTCCTGGGATGGGGCTCATCCGCCACTCCGGGATGCGTGGAAGCAGGAAGGGACCGAGGATTGAAAAGGGATCCGATCCCTTTGGGATCGCAGGAACAGACTCTGGACAAATCCCTCTCCAAAAGCGGCGCTTCAGGGCCTGCTGCTCAGAGCTGTTTCTTCCCAGGATCCTGGCTGGGAATGGCAGGAATTCCACGTGGGTGGCAGGGACGTGGCGGGGCCGGGAGCCAAAAGTCTGGGAAGAGGCAGATCCCTGGGAGCATCCTCATTCCAAACAGTTCCAGAGTCCCTTGGTACGGGGGGATAAATCCAGGATTACCCCAGCAGAGCCTGGAGCCATCCCTGCCATCCCAGTGGGAAAAATCCAGGTTTTACCCTACAGCCCTTCCCTGCCATCCCAGCGGGAAAAATCCAGGTTTTACCCTACAGCCCTTCCCTGCCATCCCAGTGGGATAAATCCAGGTTTTACCTGGATATTGGATATTAGGGAATATTTCCTCATGGAAAGGGCTGCCCAGCCCTGGCACAGCTGCCCAGGGCAGGGGTGGAGTCCCCATTCCTGGAAGGATTTAAATCCCTGTGGATGTGGTGCTTGGGGACAGGGTCAGGGGTGGCCCTGGCAGCGCTGGGTGAAAGTTTGGATTCCCTGATCTTTTCCAAGCTGAAGGTTTCTGTGATTCCAAGGCATGCAAGACAGAAATCCCTGAAAACTGGCTCTGGTTTCGAGCTTTTCCATGGATTTTGGCCGCTCTTGCCTCGTTTTGGATTCCAAGGGCTGGGCCAGAACCACGGGAATTCCCTGGGGGACAATGACGGGAATTTGGATGGAAACCTGAGCCCCGCTGGGCACAAGGCCTCGGCTTCCCGGGCAGGGATTGACTCCAAACCCTCCCTGCCGAGAGGAAACCTCCGGCTCCGGGAGCAGCAGAAGGAATCATTTCCTTCCCTGGCTGCCTCCGCAGCCGCTGCCAGGAGGGAAAATATTGGATTAGGGGGATTGCAGAGAAATCCCTGTCTGCGCCTCAGTTTCCCAAAGAAACGGCTCAGCCCAAAAATGGCAGAAAACCTCCCGGTTCCAGCAGGATTTTGCCCAAGAAACTCCCTCTCTGCCCCAAATTCCTTCTCTCTCTCGTCCTCTTCCAGCCGCCCTTCCCGGCCTCTCGCTGCCTCTCCCGTGACCCAGGTGTGGGGATTTGTCACAGCCCGGCTGAGAGAGCCCCGGCCTGATCCAATTACCCCGGAATCGCTTTGGACCGCGGCCAAAGGAGGGAAAAGGCAAATCCAGGTGTTAATTCCCGGCCTCTAAAAATAGCCAGGGATGTTTGGAGGAGACGCAGGTGAGGCAGTACCGGGAAAAAGCTCCCTTCACACAGGTTCAGCCACTCAAATCCGAGCTGATTCCCGAGGGAATTCCTCCCCGATGCTCCAGGCAGGGCAATGGGGGGGGATTCCCGATTCTCCTTCCTGCTGCTCCTCACATTCCCGGTCCTGGTGGGGAATTCTGCCTCTTCCCACGGGATGCCGCCTTCGAGCATCCCAGTTTTGCAGGGAAAGGGATCAAATCCCTGATTTATTGACCTTGAGCTGCAAAGCTGCGGCATTCCCGGCAGAAATCCCTCCTGCCCCGCGGGAGGAAGATCCCAGGGATGGTTCAATGCCGGGATTGCCGGCTGGAGGGAACTTCTCCACACGGAGACCTCATCCCACATTCCCGAACGAGCTCCTGCCCTGTTTGAAGGTTGTGGGAGGGGATGGGATCCAGCTGGATCCGGGGGGGTGGTCCTGGGGCCTGGCAGGCGTCTCAAGCACTTCCAAACTTCTCCAGGGGTGGTTTTTAAAGGGAATGCTGGGGATTTCTCAGGGATCAGCCGGCAGCTCCTCCTGCCAGGCGGGTTTGGGTCAGAGCTGGAGAGGTCCCCAGGCTGTGAGAAAAGGGGGAGTCTCCTGCCTCTGTCACGATGCTTTCCCCAAAATTCGAGGAGTCATGGAATCCTGGAATGCTTTGCGTGGGAAGGGATCCTAAATCCCATCCAGTGCCACCCCCAGGGACACCTCCCACTGTCCCAGGCTGCTCCAGCCCCAATGTCCAGCCTGGCCTTGGGCACTGCCAGGGATCCAGGGGCAGCCACAGCTGCTCTGGCAATTCCAGCCCAGCCCCTCCCCACCCTCCCAGCCGGGAATTCCTTCCCAATATCCTGCCCTGCTCTCCATTTAAAGCCTCCTTGTGCCTCAGTGGGACAAATCCAAGGAGAAATCCCACGGCAATGCCAGGAATCTCCATCCACGGTGGGAGCAGCGCTCCCGTTTTCCTCTGGAATTCCAGAGGAAAATCTCCAGGGAGGAAATCGGGTGGGAGCTTTGTCAGGAGCAGCTGCTCCAGTTCCCCATTCCCAGCGGCTCCGTGGGGATGGGAGAGGGTGACAAAAAACGAGGGAGGCAGGATCGGCTCAGAAGGTTTGGATTTGATCTGCGTGGGAATTCTGGGACGGGCTTGGCCTTTGTTGTAACTTTAATTACAATTACGATTAATGATCCCTGGTTTGTTCCAGGCTCCGGCTCCCCGCTATTTTTAATTGCCTTTGTTCCTCGTTGGATCCAGCACGGATTCATCCACAGGCACAATCCCTCATGGAATGCAGATCCAGGCACCGAGTGTCCGGGCTCCGGCAGTCCTGGATAAACACGGAGCTTTTCTATAGCGGGAAATATTCCCTTAGGGAATTCTCTGTCCTTTCGGGATGTGGGACACGGCGCGAGCCGTCCCGTCCCGGCACGGGGATGGATCCAGCCCCGGGAAAAACAATCGGAGGGCAGGAAATAGGCGGGAATAGGAGGGACACAATTCCCAGAGGCGCATTCCCGCTGCCCATTGTCCTGGAGCAGGTGAATAATGGGGAATGTTGGCTTGGCTGCTCAGGAAATGCTGGAATTCCCGGAGCGGGAATTCTGCTCTTTGCCTCCAGTCCCGCACAATGGCCCGAAAATCCTCGGAGCGTCGGCCGTGCCCAGATATCCATCGCTCCCACCGGGCCTCCGGAGCAGGACAGGGAGTTGTGTCCGGCCATTCCCGCTGGGATTCCAGCGCTCTTTGTCCTGAGGGGCTTCCTGTCCTTGGAAAGTGAGGGAAAGAGGCCAGGAGCTAAAAAAGGTGGGAAGAAACACGTGGAGGAGGCTCGGCCGAGGAGGATTTGTGGAGCCTCTGAGAGGGAGGGTGGGAGGAATGGGAAGGGGTGGGAATGGGGTTGGGGAGGGGTTGTTTATGTCCGGGAATGAGGAGGATCCCAAAATAGGAGTTGGATTTTGCCGGAGCTGGGGGACGGGGAGGCCGCAGGGGACTCCCGGTGTCCGTGGAGCACGGTGGGAGCGGAGTTTCTGGGATGAGCCTTGGGAGCAGCTCCCAGGGGATAAATCCCCTTTATTTGGGGTATCCAGCAGAGCACGGGGAGGATTTGGGACCCCGAATTCCCTTCCCAGCCGTGTGTCCCCAGGGAGGTCCCCTGGCCCCTCGGGTGTGGCCATTCCCGTGCCATTCCCTAAAATCCCTGTCAGCCGCCGCAGGCTCGGTGCCTCCGGGCCGTTCATTTTCCAGGTGAAACCCCAATCCCAGAGGTTTTTTTGGCGGCTTTGCTCACATCCCAGAGGTTTACGGAGGCTGATTCACAGGGTGCGAAGGAATCCCGAATAAACCACGCTCGGGGTTGTCCCGTTACATCCCGGGGTCTGCAGCGGCGCTGCGGGAACGGAAAATTCCTGTAAGAGCCGTTGGGGAGGGGAAAGTAAATAAAAAGCAGGGGTCGGGATACAATCGGAGGCTGTTCCCAGCCTCCAGCCCGAATTCCAACACCTCGGGCGGGCGGCTGCTCGTTCCTGCTCTGCCAAACGCGGCACCGCGGCACAGTGGGGTCATTATTGGGGCTGGAAACCGGGATGGGAGCCCCTTCCCGCCCGGAATGCCGAGCCCCTGCTGCAGGCAGGGATTGCTGCGGCGGGGAGGGGGATGGGAACTGCCCGGCTCTGGAAATGGGGGGAAAAGGGAGGGATTTGGGGCTCTGGTGCTGTCGCCATCCAGGGAGGGATTCCCGAGGTGCTCCCAGCGGGATGGGGTTTGTCCCTGCTGAAGGCTGGGGGTTGGGATGTGCATCCAGCTGCTCAATTCCTTAGGGAATGAAGCCCTTGGAGCTTTTGAGGGAAGCAGGGTCTTAAAGACACGCTCCGAACCCAAGAAGAGAGATATTCCCTGGAATTCCGGCCAGCAGGACATCCCTGGCTTTGTTCTGGAGCACATCCAGCTCGTGGGGCTGGGGAATTCTTCTGGGAGCCTCCTGGGTTTGGGATTTGCCCGTGGCTGGGGATGGCTCCGAGGGCAGTGTGGGGACATCCAAACCCTGCCTGCTCCTCCAGGGATGGATCCGTGGAGGCCTGGCCGGATAAAAACATCCAGGATCTCCTCTGGCAGCAGCCCTGATGAATCTGTGAGCCCAGGCACTCCCAGGAATCCCTTTGGAAAGGAGCTGGGAGGGAGCCAAGGGTCTGGGAGGGGATGGATCCCACAGCTGGAACAGCAGCTCCTGCGAGCTGGGGGCAGTGGGGGGATGTGGGGATGGGGACACCGGGGGTGTGGGGTGACAGCGGCTCAGCCAAAACCCTGGAATGGCTGGGGTTGGGAGGGACCCTAAATCCCACCCAGTGCCACCCCAGGGACACCTCCCACTGTCCCAGGCTGCTCCAGCCCCAATGTCCAGCCTGGCCTTGGGCACTGCCAGGGATCCAGGGGCAGCCACAGCTGCTCTGGCAATTCCAGCCCAGCCCCTCCCCACCCTCCCAGGGAACAATTCCTTCCCCAGATCCCATCCAGCCCTGCCCTCTGGCACTGGGAAGCCATTCCCTGTGTCCTGTCCCTGCAGGCCTTGTCCCCAGTCCCTCTGCAGCTCTCCTGGAGCCCCTTCAGGCCCTGCAAGGGGCTCGGAGCTCTCCCTGGAGCCTTCTCCTCTCCAGGTGAGCATTCCCAGGCTGCGCTGGGATCATCCCGGCTCTTCAGCATCTCTGCAGTCGCCATGGAAACCATTCCTTATCCCTGCTGGGACCAGCGGCACGGCACCTTCTCGCCCATCCCCAGGGCGGGACAGACCCCGGAGCCGTCGGCACCAAGAACTCAGGGCAGGCCCGGGGCAGCCAATGTTTAAATGACTTTATTTTTTTAGCTTTTCCTCATTTTATAAATGGGCACAGCACAGAAAGAATTAAAAAAAATAGACAGTACCATTACAGTGCTAGATCCATTGGCAAAGGTTATTTTTTAGAGAGTCTCTTTTTTTTTTTTCTGTTTTTTTTCTATTTTTTTTTTTTGGTAGTTATTTTTAAAGTTTTGGCCATTGAGTAAGAACAGAAACAATTAACAAACATTTCCTTTTTTCTTTTTTCTTTTTTTTCTTTTTTTTCCTTTCTTGGAACAGACACTCTACGAAGCCATTTCAGTACTAAACTCTAGGAGAGTTACGTACAAAAAAAAGTTCTGTTTGAGATGTGTCTCCTATTAAAAATATTTACATGCATTTTTCTTCCCTCCCGGATCCATTGAAAAGTCCAACACTTGAAGTATTCCAGATTTTTCTTTTTTTTCTTTTTTTTTTTTTGTTTTGTTCTCCTGCTGGGATGGGAAATCAGCTCCCAAAAGAAAAAAAAAAAAAAAAAAAAAGGGGGGTTGGAATTTTTTCAATTTTTTGGAAAGGGGGATTTTTTTATTTTTTTTTTTTTATGTTTATCAATGGAATTTTTTTTTTTTGTCTTTTCTTAAAATCGTTTTTATTTTTAATTTATACAAGAAGGTTTGACGCTTATTTACAGAGGGTGAGGGTTTATCCCGGGGATGTGGTGGTGAGGGGGAAGAGGGGAGGGATTTTAAAAAGTTTTCCTATCAAACTGCAGTGGATTCCTGTTTCTGGGGAGCCTGGGTTGATTGTCAGCAGGGCTGGGGTGCCTCCGGCCGGGGGGGACCCACCCCGGGGCGATTCCTGCAGGAAAAATCCCTGGCGCCCTGGAGGTCTTGGGAGAAGCGCTGGAATGCGGGGTGGGGGGAAAAAAATCGGGGCTTTTTTTAGCCCAAAACTGGAGATAATGGGAAAAATCGAAATAGGAATAAGATGTTTGGGTGCTCCAGGCTGAGGCTCCTCCGGGGGAGCTGCGAGCACCGGCACCGCGGGAGCTGCCGAGCTCGGGGGGCTTCGGATCCATCCCAGGATCCCATCCCAGGATCCCATCCCAGGATCCCATCCCAGGATCCCATCCCAGGATTCTATCCCAGGATTCCATCCCGGCATCTGCTCCAGCCCCGGCAGCGCCAAAAGGCTTCCGATCCCCGCCTGGGCTCATCCCAACCCACCAGGACTGGGATCAGGATCGGGATCGGGATCGGGATTGGGATTGGGTGGATGGGCAGGGCAGGGATGGGAGGGAGGAGCAGCGGGAATTTGCGAGGTGGAATCCCGCATCCCTTGGGAGCGAGGCCGAGGCTGGATCCCAAATCCATTGGGACAGGGAATGCAAGGGAATCCTGCATCCTTTGGGAGCGAGGCCGAGGCTGGATCCTGAATCCCTCGGGGCAGGGAATGAGGCTGAATCCCACATCCTTTGGGACGAGAGCCAAGGCTGAATCCTGCATCCATTGGGACACGGAATCCCACATCCTGTGGGACAAGAGCTGAGGGGGAATCCCACATCCCTTGGAACAGGGAATGATGCTGAATCCCGAATCCCTTGGGAGCAGGGCCAAGGCCGAATCCCACATCCCTTGGGACAGAGAATCCCGCATCCCTTGGGACAGGGGCCGAAGGCTGCAGAGCCCAGCACGTGGTGCTGGAGGATAAATCCTCCTCCTTTTCCTCTTTTTCCTCCTCCTTTCCCACTTTTTCCTCCTGCTTTCCCACCTTTTCCTCCTCCTTTCCCACTTTTTGCCCCTCCTGTCCCCCTCTCCCGAGGAGCGGAGCCCCCAGGCCGTGCCCGCTGTCCTTCTCTCCCTGTCCGTTAATTACAGAGCCCTGTGCTCTGCAGCCACCCCGCAGCCCATCCCACAGCCCCATCCCCGCTCCTGAGGAATCCAGGGAGCTCATTCCCATTAAACCCTCCAGGACTGGAAGCACAGAGCCCGGCAGAAAACCTTGGAACCCGGACAGAACGGTGGCGAGGGTGGTTAAGAGGGGAAAAAAGGGAATTAAAAGATCCATTGCTGCTCTCGGCTGAGGGGTTTGTCCCTGCGGAAGGCTCCGAGCTGGGGGTTCACGGCAGGGAGAGCTCGGAATTCTGGAGCTGGAGCTGGAGGTGAGGCGAAGGAGCTCCCGGACAGGGATTGTCAGGGAAACTGGGGAGGGAATGGGGAAATTCCAGGCACACCAGCCCACCCTGGCACTCACCCAGCCCAGAGCCATCCCCTTCCCCGCAGCCGGACCCCCCAGCACGGCTTGGTTTGGAAAGATCCAGAATCAGGGATTTTTGGAGGAAAGGGACAATTCCCAGCCCTGCAGAGCCCACCCAGGGCTGGTCCTGCTGCTGCTGGGCCCCTTCCATGTCCTGCCCTTCCCATCCCTCCCCTGCCCTTCCCAAACTCCCCATTCCAGCCCTGGTTTGGGCTCCCCTCTCTTCCCTTCCCTTTGATCCCCTCCTCCTGCCTTCCCCTGATGGAAGTGGCCCAGGAATCCCTGGATATTCTCCCGATGGATATTCTCCATCACTCTCCTGCTGCGATTCCAGCAGGGAGAGCCCCGAGGCCGGCACAGCTGGCAGAGCAGCCCACGCCACCCCACAATTCCAGAATCTCCCGGAATTATCCAGCTGGAACAGCCGGGAGTCTCCCCGCGGCTCCGGCGCGTCACACGCACGCGGGAACGTGAGGAAAAGAAACAGGAAAGCCGTGGAAAATCCCGCGGGGAGCACAGCTGGAAGGAGCAGCACATCTGGGCGCTGCTCCAGCTGTTCCTGGCCGGGATCACCACGAGGAATCGGAGTTTGGGGGGAATTTGGGCAGAGGGGACGATGCCGGACCCGGCTTTGGGAAGGGAAGGTGCTGGAGACCCAACTCGTGCCCGAGTTGGTTCTCCCAAAGATCTGCTCGGCAGCCAAAGCTGCAGCCGGGGGAGGGCTCCTCCCGTGTCCCTCCCCATGGAGCTTCCTCGCCTCTTCCCCATCCGTCTTCCCGCCAGGAATCCCTGCCCGGCCCCGGGGCAGGAGCTGCGGGAGGGAGGAGCCGCCTCAGCCCGCGCCAGGCACCGGCCCTGGGGGCTCTGCCCATCCCCGTGGCTCTGCTCACGGAGAAGTGACATTATCCAGGAATATTTCTGGCAGACGGGCTTTCCCAAAAAATCCTGCCCGCGTTCAGCTCCATCCCAGCTCCTCGGAGGGAGGCATAGGATCACATCCCCCAGCACGAAGCTTTTTTTCCCTTCAAACATCAGCTCCGACATCCCCCGTGGAGCTGAGGTGACACGAGCAGCTGTGACATCATTAACACCACAAAAATTGGGCTCTGAGCTCCCGAAAATCCTCCTGGAGCTCTCATCCCTTTCCCGGCGGAGCTCGAACGCGTGGAAGCAGGAGATATTTCGGATTGTTTGATCGCTTCTGGTCTGCAGTTTAATTACCTCCACCTTTTTTATTTTTTTCTGGCGTGTTTATCTCATGTTTTAATCACTGCAAAAGTCCTGCCCGGGCTCCTCTCGCCCTCCCACCTCCAGCTTTCCTCGCTCCCGGAGCTGTGACGGATTTAAGTGCCGGGATTACAACTTAACACCAGCTGAGAGGGATGAGGTTAAGCTTGAGTGAATAAAAAAAATTGTATTATGGAACTTCAGACTATTAAATAGGGGGAAAAAATGGAATGAAGAAGATTAAGGAGGCAGCTCTGAAAGGCAGCATTAAAAAGATTAAGCTGGAAGGGTTTTATTTTCTTTAAAGCAAGCTCCAAAGATTAAATCCAGGTTGTTCCAAAAGATGGGGATTTGGGGTGGCCTCGGTGGCCTTGGTTTGGGCCACTCCCCTTTGGCTGATCCCAACAGGGCCAAAACCATCAAAATCACCAAATCCAGGAGTCCAAACCCCTTTTGGAGCAGCACGAAGTGGCTCTGGGTTGGCACCAGGACCCTTCTGAGTGTGTTCCCTCCTTTGGAGCATCCTCATCCTTCATCCTCATCCTGATCCTTCGTCCTCACCCTCATCCTCACCCTCATCCTCCCTCCGGGATGGACACAGAAATGGTCACTCCCAGCTCCACCACCCCGAGCACCCAGCAGAGCCTTCCTCCAGCTCCGAGAACCTAAACCACGAGGATTTTGAGGCTGGCAGCTCAAAAACGAGGATTTAGGGTTTAGAGGGTCGGATCCACGCACGGCGCTCTGTTCCCTGTCCCGCAGTAAAGCCAGGTCGTCATTTTGGGGGTTTATCCCAGCGAAAAGCAGCCCAAAGTTCTCAGCTTCCCAACCCCAAATCCCTCCCGGGCCTCTCAGTGCAATGAGGAATTCCAGGGATTTCATTTCCTTCCGTACCTACGTAACTCTGGGCACGGAGATAAATATTAATCTGTATTTTAAATATTCATTTGGCCGCTCAAACCCTTTCCACTGTCTTGTAACCCCCACCGGGGCCACAAAACCCTAAATCCATCACCCCCCTCAGGGGCCAAATCGTCCCTGGCTCCGGGCAGGTTAATTCCCAAAGCAACAGAGTCAAAACAACGATATTTCCCCCCAAATTTTCCTGTTTCCATCGCTCCGAGAGCGAACCCAAAGTCTCCATGGGGCCCCATCGAGATCACAACCGTGGTGACAACAAAGCCCCACAAACCAAGATCCGGCTGAGTAAGAGCCACCTCACTGAAACATCTTAATTGAAATATCTTAATTGAAATATCTTAATTGAAATATCTTGATTGAATCTCCTTGCAGAGCTTGCTCCGGAACATCCGGCCTTTCCCGAAGGCCCCGGAGCATCGGGATCTGCACCCTGGGCAGCCTCGGAGGGGACACCCGGGGGGTGCCGGGGTCGGGGTGCCTCCAGCCCCAAGGATTGTGCTGGGATTTAGACACCGACGAAGGAAAACCGCCGGTCCTGGGGATTCAAACGACGAAGGAAAACCACCAATCCTGGGTCTTTCCGAGGATTTTGGGATCTTTGCAACGATCCAATCAACCCTGGGGCTGAGCCGTGGTTCTGCCTCCTCTTCCTCAGCGCTGGAGCCGGCGGGATCCCTGCCAGACCCTGAGGGGACTGGGGTCATCCCTGCCTGGATTTCCGTCCTTAGGCTGCATCCCGGGCCGTGCAGAGCTCCGTCATCCCCTCTGGAACCGCCATGGGACGATTCAGCTGCTCCATTCCCAGCTCCTCCCCAAGGAACGTCTGGCAAAGCCGGGCTTTAGTGCTCACAGCAAAAACCCAGCCCAAGCCAAGCCCCTTCCCGGCCAAACCCCTCAGCCAGGCGTGGATCCAAGAGATTCCAGGGGCTGGCGGGATGGCGGCAGCCTGGGATGCCCCAGCGCAGCTCCGCGAGCTCTCCAGAACATTGATCCAAAGGGATCATTCCCAGCGTTTGTGTTTATTTCCTTTTTCCCCTGTTCCAGTAGAGAATCCCGGGGCGCCAGGTGCAAATCCAGCCCCTTGTGCTTTTCCCGAGGTTCCAGGAGCGTCGGAGAGCCGGGCGCTGCCTTCCAGCAGAAGGGGATTCCTGCGGAGCGACCAACCCCGTTCCGAAAGAAACCGAAACATAAAGACAGGACAGAGGGGAGGAAATCCCCCTCCTTTACGGATGGAAAAAACCTGGGAGATAAATCCAAAGCAACCCGGGGCCGGCAGGAGGTGTCCCCCGGAGTTTGTGGTGGTGGTGGTGGGAAAAGCCCAGTGGAGCTCCAGGTGCCGCGGGCAGCCCATGCCGTGTTTTCCAGGGTATTCCCGGGCACGGCCACCCTGGCATCAGCTCCTTGGCATCGGCCCCGTGTCCCGTCCCTCCCGCCGGCAGAAAGGCCAGCGGTGCTCGGTGTCACCTCGGTGGTGACCAGGGTGACCTCGGCACCTCTCAGTATCACCTTGGCGCTGCTCGGGGTCACCTCGGTGCCACTCGGTATCACCTCGGTGGTGATTGGTGTGACCTTGGCACTGCTCGGTGTGACCTTGGCGCTGCTTGGTGTGACCTTGGCGCTGCTCAGTGTCGCTTTGGTGCTGCTTGGTGTCACCTTGGCGGTGCTCAGTGTCACCTTGGCGGTGCTCGGTGTCACCTCGGTGGTGATCGGTGTGACCTCTGCGCTGCTTGGTGTGGCCTCAGTGCCGCTCGGTGTCACCTCGGTGCTGCTTGGTGTGACCATGGTGCCACTCGGTGTCACCTTGGCGGTGCTCGGTGTCACCTCGGTGGTGATCGGTGTGACCTCAGCACTGCTCGGTGTCACCTCAGTGCCGCTTGGTGTCACCTTGGCACCGCTCGGTGTCACCTTGGTGCCGCTCAGTGTCACCTTGGCACCGCTCGGTGTCACCTCGGTGGTGATCGGTGTGACGTCAGCGCCGCTCAGTGTCACCTCAGCACCGCTCGATGTCACCTTGGTGCCGCTCGGTGTCACCTTGGCACCGCTCGGTGTCACCTCGGCGCTGCTCGGTGTCGCCTCAGTGCTGCTCGGTGTCACCTCGGTGGTGATCAGTGCGACCTCAGTGCTGCTCGGTGTCACCTTGGCGCTGCTCGGTGTCACCTCGGTGGTGATCGGTGTGACCTCAGCGCTGCTCGGTGTCACCTTGGCACCGCTCGGTGTCACCTCGGCGCTGCTCCGGGCACCCCGTGCCCCCCGTGCCAAGGACGCGTTTCCTCCTTCAGCCGCTGCGGGTTTTGCTTTGTGTATTCACAGTCTGATCCCAAAAAAAGAGAGAGGGAGAGAGGGGGGGAGAGAGAGAGGGAGCGGATGGAGGAGGGGAGGGGAGGGTTTGGAGGGAGCGAGGGAGGGAGCGTGAGGCACTCCGGGCGCTCGGTCTACGCGTAGAACTCCTCCTGCTTGTCGGGTTTCTGGTAGGTGACGTTGGCCTGCTTGGGCTCCTCCAGGGTGTAGCTGCCCTCGTCCTTCTTCTTCATGCGGTAGATGAGCAGCATGACCAGGAAGGCGGCGAAAAGGGCGCCCACCACGCCGCCCACGATGACCGCTGCAACAAGGGCACGGGGGACACGGCTGTCAGTGCTGCCTGCGGCCACCAGTGACACCCCTGGTCATCAGTGCCACCGCCGGCCCTCAGTGTCACCCCGAGCCCTCAGTGTCATCCACAGCCATCAGAGCCACACACCTGGCCATCAGTGTCACCCCTCTGGCCATCAGTGTCACCCCCATCCCTCAGTGTCATCCTCAGCCATCAGTGCCACACCCCTGGCCATCAGTGCCACACCCCTGGCCATCAGTGTCACTCCCCAGCCCTCAGTGCCACCCCCGGCCCTCAGTGTCACCCCCTGGCCATCAGTGACGCCCCCAGCCCCAGCCTGGCTCCCAGCACAAGGAATTGAGGGGGATCATTTGGGATTCCAGCCTGGTTTTGGGCGTTGGCGGTTTGGGAGCAGCCTCTCAGCGGTGGCCGGGTGCTCCTCAGCCACCATTGCAACACATCTTGGATTTCCAGGAAAAAAATCCCTTTTTTTTTTTCCTGGAAATCCGTCCCAGCACAAGCAAATTGTGCACAACATTCCTGGCACTGGCATGGAGACCCCTGGGACCCCCGGGACAGGTCATGGAGCGGTTTCAGGAGGTGGCTGTGGGCTATCCAAGGCTTGGCCCCATCCCGTTTTGGGGACATCATTTGGGATTCCAGCCTGGGTTTGGGCCTTGGAAGTTTGGGAGTGGCACTGAATGCCGAACCACGACCACAGCACATCTTTGCACTAAAATCCCATTTTTTTCCTAGAAATCCATCTCAGGGGGAGGAAGTTGTTCAGAGCTTCCCTGGCAAAGGCCTGGAGAGCCCTGGGACACCCCAGGGAGCAATTCTGGGGGGTGGGTGTGTGTTCTCCCAACGCCCTTCCCAGGACTGTCCCCTCTCCTGGCACAGCCCAGCTCCCCGTGCCCCCAGACTCCCCCCCAAACCCTGGCCCCGTATCTCACCTATCAACACCTCTTTCCTCTCCAGGATGTTTTTCTGGGGCAGCTGCGCAGCCGAGTTCCCCGAGTCTATCGTGTTGTCCACCAGCCCCGTCTCCACGTTCCTGCCGGGCCCCGGCCCCGCCGGCGGCGTCACCACGGCCACCACCTCGTTCCCGAGGTCGGGACGAGTCGTCTCCTCCTCCTCCCGGATCTCGAAGTCCCCGCTGGGGCCGCTGCTGGCCGGGACCTCCAGCTCCTTGTCGGGGACGGTCGTCACCTCCCCCGGCTCCATCTGGGAGAAAGGACAAGGTGGAGCAGGGGACAAGGACCAAAGGGTGCCCACGGGGAGGACCCCACCGCACCGAGGACAGGGTGGGGGGCGTGGGGGTAACGCTGGGGTGTCTCTTCCCCTGACCCTGAAGTTGTACTGCAGTGACAACACGACCCCGCTACTTGACGGTCACCAAGCGGCTGAGGCCACCACGGCCGAGCTGGGCCACTCTCTGTCCCCATCCCAGCCCCTGTTCCCAGGAGGTTCCCCTGAACGGGCCCCATCCCAGCCCCTGCACCCTCACAGGGAGGAATTGCTTCCCAGCACCCCGTCCCAGCCCCTCTGCTGGGCTCTGTCCCCGGAGCGCTGCTTGGATGTCACAGCTCGCGGGTGACTCCCTCCTGGCACGAGGTGACACAACACCCGTGTGGGG
>VZRR01002610.1:0-17597 GCA_013398015.1 Oreocharis arfaki
TCTTTCAAACCAAGACAGACATTAAGCTGTGGCAACTTTATCCTTTATTAGTGCAGCTAAACACAATGAGAATGGAAAAAATTCTGGTTTAGGATGATTTACTCAACACCAAAGCTATAACCACAATTTATATATGAACAGAGCACAAGAATTGTTTACAACTTCGTAATTTAAAACTATGCTTCTTAGCAAAATCCCCCCATATTACTGACAGCTACAACTAAAATTAATGAATTTTCTTCAAATTTCTGCCAGTCTAAACAGCAAAAAAATAAATTGCCTTATATAAACCACTGCATCAATGTTACAAATACATGGGATTATTGTAAATCTATAAAGCTATTAACATACCTTAATGTGGATATTCACAGAAATATTATAAAACCCTTTGCTCAAAAGTAATATGATAAGCCAGTCAGTCACTTCTTATCTAACAAAATGTAATTAAATGGTTTAAATAAGAATAAAGTTTTTTGCTCTTCACATTTCTAAGTCTAATGGGACAAGTATAGCATCCATGTGACAAAGCTGAATAACAACTCTCTACTGTTCAGTAGAAAAAGGTGACTTTTATAGGTGTACCAGTGGGAAATGAATAACAAACTTTGAAAATGCACCACACAATTCAGTGTAGAAAAGACATTAATTTAAAAAATTAATCCATCATATACATATGTCTTCAGAGTTGTACCAAAACAATTAGTTCTAAGTGCCAAATTGTCAAGACTTGTGATTTTTCTGACATAAACAAGGGTTAACAGAGCATTCTGCTTCAGCTTCATTTTTAGAGCAGTTTTGGCCTTGTAGTGGTTTGACCTTGGCTGCATGCCAGATGCCTACTGAGCCCCTCTATCGCTCCCCTTCCCAGTGGGACAGGGGAGAGAATAAGATGGAAAACCACTAGTAGGTTGAGATAAGGCAGTTTACTAAAGCAACGTAAGTCTGTGCATGCATAAGCAAAGGGAAAGCCTAATCTCTACTTCCCATCAGCAAGTGATGTTCAGACACTTTCTGGGAAGCAGGGCCTCAGTATGCATAGTGGTTGCTCTGGAAGGAAAACATTGCAGAATAATGAATGCCACCCTGTTCCTCCTCTCTCCCTTAGCTTTTACATCTAAGCTGATGTCCATATGGCATGGAATATCCCTTTGGTTAATTTGGGTCAGCTCGCTTGGCTGTGTTCCCCCCTCTCCGCTCCAGGATTTTGCTTCCTCCTTGATGGGGGAAGGAATGTCAGAGGGACAGTGCTGCTCAGCAGTAGCCAAAACCCTGGCGTGTTACTGACATCTGTACAGCTACTAACGCAAAGCACAGCACTGGGAGGGCTGCTAGGGAGAAAATGAACTCTATCTCAGTCAGACCCAATACTGGCACAATATCCCACAAACCATATGATATTCTAGCAGTGAGCTGTTCACTCTGTAACATGCCATCTCCAAAAGTGAAAATTTTTAAAGTATTGCTTTTTATACATATTCTATTTTACTCTACATTTTTGCAATCTTCTTAGTTCTACCAGTGCTCCTGCATTTCCAAACTTCTTGGTTTCTTTGTCAGTAACAGAAACTGCTTGAATTAAGAGCGTATCTGTTGACATGCCAATGCTTTAGGACTACATTAACACAATCTACATGATGTTACAGCTGGAAGTCTGACAGATGCTTTGTGGTATTTACAGGAAGCACTTAAAGACCTCTGAAAACCAGATGATTTTGAGACACCTAATCCCTTTGTGCTTTATCTGGCACTTTTTTCCCTCCATACCACAAACAATATTTTTTGTTAGTTTTTTTCCCCAAAGCCTTGAATAGCCCAAAAATTGCCTTTCTGTACAATGTCCTCTCCTCACACACTACATCACAGCTGCTGCGTTCAGCTGGAAAGCTGTTGTCATGTATTTGTATTTCCAAATGGCAAAGCCGAATGGCACTAGGGTACGTGCTGAAAGAGCACAGCTAAATAGGGAATTATTTTTACAGACACGGAAGAGCCTAAGACTGCAAAATTCACAATTTGGCAATACAAAATGAGGGTGAATGCAATATTTGAAAGAACAAGAGTAGCTCTGAAGGGAATTCCATTTTCATTTTCTGTCTCTCTATATCTGTATGCAGATTATTCTTTCAAAACATACATATAAAATGTTATCCATTATCAAAACACATAGCACATTCTAATTTATGAAATTTTTAAAAGCAATGTGTATTCAGTGCTTGGAGGCTGGACCTAAAGAACATAATATTTCCTCAAAGTCACACAATTTAAATTCAGCCCAATTTTCGAAAAACTGATGTAAGTGCTTACTTTTAGGGAACTAGCAAACATGGTATAGCAGTTTAATAGAAAGCCATTAGGTAGCTATGGCTTTTGGTTCCTTTTCCATACAGTAGATGGTATTTGGTGCCAAAAGAAAGATTTCTTTCAAAGCAGATTTTTAAAAATATGCTATAAATATGGTAAATATTAGAGAAGTCCACTGACCTACCTAAGCAAATCATTAATAGTCAGCCAGTTTGAATGTCGACTAACAAAGTATTTATTTGTGTTCAGTAAGAGGAAAGATTTTTTAATGGCTGCTCAATAGGATGAGACTGATATGATTTATTAGAGTTTACAGGCTCAATTGCAAAGCATCCAAGGATCACAGGTGAGAAAAGAAAGCAAGGCATTTTTGACAGTAGATGAAGACAACTGAGAGCATGGCCTAAATAACACGAGCACCTGAAAGAGACATTTCCTTTTGTCATGGTTTAGGAATAGTACTCCCCAATTCAGTACCCCAGTGAGACTCGCAAATGAGCTCGCTTGCTCACCTCCTTCCCCTCCCACTTTCCACTCTAGGAATGGAGATGGGAATTGGAGGCACAAAGGTGAAAATTACAGGTTGAGATAAGAACAATTTACTAGGAACAGCAATGACATAAGAAAATGAACAGTAACAGCAACAATATTAATAACAAAAGGTATAAGACAAACAATTACACGGAAAGTAAAACAATATCATTTCAGTCACCATGCTTTTCTCTCTCAAATGGAACCAGAAATGAGAGAGTCCCCTGTTCCCGCCCCTGGCAAGTGATGCGAGATGGTATCAAATAACATTATGGTCTGGCCACGCCCCCTTCCTGACTACTGTAAAAAATTAATCCTGTCCTGTCCAAAACTAGGACACATTTGTGACTTAAAAAGTAATGTACATATTTTTCAGATTGACCATATATATACCCTCTCATAGACCAAAGACATCAGAGATCCCTCTTTAAATGACAGCTTTAAGGAGATCAAGTTTTCATATACATAGAACTCAGAATAGTTCAGAAAAGCAAAAGAATTGAACAAAGCAGATAAAGACAAGAAGCCTGGTTGGCAAGAGAACGAGACGTCATATGAATAAAATATTTCCAAGTGCAAAGTTTTTTGCAAAATGAAGAAATGGAAAGGGAAACTACATCCTGATTCAGGCAAACTGTTTGGAGAGAAAAGGATAAGGAGGAAAAGAAATATAATGCTGCTCAAATATTTCATGTTTCTATTCCAAGACCAAGTTTAAAAAAAATTCAGTTTAATGCCAATAAACATTAATTAAAGCATGTTTTACATTTTATTTGGAATTTCAGGATCAATCTGGCATTAATATTCATGGCATACAAAGCTTAAACAAACATTTTAGTGGTTTGAGTTTTTAAAAAAATTGTATTAAGAATCTCAATTCTGAGACTGCATTTCCTTTCTCCTCCTCTTGCTATTTATTTTTAAAACAAGCAATAACAATGCGAACAAAGTTTCACTGTGTGTCAGTAATCTACAGAACTTCCCTTCTGAAAAAGCAGCAAAAGTTACAGAGATGTACTATCAAACTCAGCACCACTAGCATGGAGTCAACCACCGCATTCAATAAAACACTATGTCTAAATGCATGCAGTCATTTTGGTTTGCTTTTCTGTTTAGAGAATTTCACTGGTGCCTTTTTTGCCTACTACAATAACGTGTTTTATATATGAAGCCAAATCATACTCTTTCAATATGAAATAGGAATTGAGATCACAACCAAATGTTCCTCTTACCTCGTTTTGGAGGTCTCGGATCATTTTGCTCTTCCTTTCCATTTCAGTCTTCAGAAAGTTAATCTACAATTTTAAAGAAATGTTGAGTGGGAGTTGTTGAGATGTAATTGTAAACACTAATTTTTTAAATGCTTTTAACAGTTTTGGGAAAAAACCAACCACCAAACCAAAAGTTTTGCTTATATATCAAATTGGTATAGGCCACAGTTAAGTATTCGCTAAATCTACAAACATTTAGCAAATTTACTAGAAAACTTATAATCAAAAGAAGAAAATTGCTGTACATAAATAGGCTTACTTTTGTTTTGTACCAGTAGACATAGTGTGTATTTTTCACAAGGTAGTTGAATGCGATCTTCAAAGAACTAAGGATTTTTAAAACAATAATAACTGATTTTCTAACAAAAATATTTTTACCCTCTAAGAACATATCTATCAGAGCAGGTTATTTTATTTGAGTGCTGCAGTGTTGGTCCTAATTAGATAAAGACCTTGCTTCTAATCAGACTCGCCTGTGGAGTAAAATGTGTTATATATGGTCTTTAGATCTTACTTAAGTCAATGACTTGACTTGAAAGGAAAAAATCCAGTCTTAGGCTTAAGACTGAATTTAATCAAACACTGTTTTAAAGACTATTTTTACAAATGAGCTTTTTCAGGACTGAGCTTTAATCACAGCTTATAGAATACAATGGGAAAAAGGAAGATGTAATTATAAAGAACTAGGATTAAAAGAATACATTTCCATTACTTTGAAGTAAAATGCTTTTGGATGGTTCAATTAACAAAATACTCATCCCTATTTACCCAATGTGCCATGCTGTTGATACAAAACTCTACCGAAGTTCAAAGGAAACTATGGTTTGTGACATTGCAACAGATTTGTTAAGAATATCAAAACTCCTGTAAGAAAACAGATTCAGATTATAGAGACATTAACCCAGAGATTAATGGTTTGGATGTCATGTAGACAAAAAAAAATGGCACCAAATCTACATGATATGACAGATGTTCTTGGAATCATGTCCACACTCAAGTAGACGTGTCAGTTATTTAAAAAACATCACCAAACTTGACAGGACTCACACCTGTATCAAAAGAGAAGTCAGAGAATGCTATCATCACTTAAGACAGAAATGTAGGTAGGGGGTCCATGAGACTAGTGTCACCCAGCAAGCATAAATAGAACTTCTTTTACAAACTCTTTCAAAGTTTTGTCTAAGTGCTTTGGTTGTGGAAATACTAATTCCACATCCAGCTACTGTCTGAGAATGATGCTTTCTCAGAGGATGAACATATTCAGCACCTGCCTAGCAATGACATCCACAAATACTGAAATTTAGAACATGTACAGATAATAAATATGGAGATTTTGCACAACAAAAAATAAAGGTCATAATCAAAATATGAGATCAAGATGAATGGGGAGAAACACAATGCAGCTATTTGTTTTTTGTGGTTATTTTGTTTTTTCAGCTGTTCAAAAGAATTGCCAGCTACTTACCATTAAATACTAAAAAAATAATATACAGACCTCCATTAAAGAGTGTTCTCTTTCTTAGACCTATCTGTCAGGAATATTAATATTCTTTCAAAGCACTTCACTTCTAGCTATGAACATATATGAAATAATTAAAGAGATGTGATACCAAAATTATTATCTCTACCTAGCTTGGATCTTTTAGGAAAGAGACATTTAAGATAACTCAGTACTACAAATTTCTCCAGCAATCTGTGTTAGTTAAATCAGCATTTTTGATAATTACTATTCACGTACACATGCATCTTGTATCACTGATATGGACATCTAAAACAGTGCAAGCATACTGTTCTAGCTTAGCTGAAAAAAAAATTAGCAAATTAAAAACTAAAAAATATTTTTACATCACATCCTTTTTAAAAAATAATAGAAATATTATTTAAGAACACATTAATTTTTGCTTTTATATCACAACAGCATTTTAAAGGTCTTCTACTAAATCCCTAACAAATGAAGAACTACTTAGTCACGACGTATAGATACGCAGAGTTACACAGTAGGGATCTATATGACTTGTCTACCGGAACCAACATAGGGATAACTTTACCTACTCATTTAAGTGTATCTATGTGTACAGATTCATGCTTTAATGCAGATCAGTCCGTATTAGACCATTTGCATGACGCTTTTAGTAAGTCTCAAGGACAAGAGATAATATAACTTTCCAGAAAAGATGTAAAAATACTACTTTCAGTCACCAAATCTTCATAGTATAATAAGAAAGAATAGACATTTATAGCCTGCTCTAAACTAGGAGGGAAAAAAATAACATTAACCTCTTTCCATATGTTGTCTGCCTTTAATTGCTATCTGGCTGTAACTATGACAATATGTAATGAAAATATATTGTTCTAAGGCTGAAGTTTTCAGTACTAAGCAAGGACACTGCCTCCATATCCTGCGGAGTGTCATCCAAGATACTCAGGGCTTTGCGTGTTTCAGAGCTCATTATGTTTATTAAAGACAACAGCTTGCATCCAGTGGCCTTTACTCACAGCAGTTGGTGACCTTGAAATGTTCAAACCAAATTTTTCCCCATCAAAATACAGAATGCTTCAGCAGATGGTAGTGATCTAATTCTAAGAGTCAGACAAAAGTTGTTATTCACGACAGGATGGAAAAATCCCAATATAACATCATTACTGCACAGCCAAGACTCAGCGGTAAGCATATTCGCTTACCTCCAGACTTCTTGTATCTTGCACAGGACTAAGATGAGCAGTTAAGGTGTAACTAAAATTCATTCATTAACACCTGACTATTTTGGCCATATCTGGAAACCCTAACATACTTAGTGTTCATTTTCCTGGCCTAATTTTCAAGTTAGAGTGTAAAAATTCACTTCGAAAGCCAGAGAGAACTGTCTAGCCTATTACATAAAACATAGAAAATCTTCTTTCCTTTGGGCAAACCGTGTTCTACAAAGTGAAAAATACTTCCAAAAGCAAAGCTAAATAGATAAAGCTAAATAATAAAGCTACCTATTGGTATTTTTAAGATGAATGTAAATACTAAACTGCAAGTTAGAGTTTGATTAGTAAAAGAAACTTTTGTCAAAGGAACATTTAGGACTTTATGAACAGTCATAAAAGCTTTTACTAGAAAAAACAAGTATTTTTGAAGGGAAAAGAACATCAGATCTTTTTACTAAAAATCTTCCAAGTATGGGGATAACACTGGATTAAATTCCCCACATTCTGTTAGTCTTTTATTACTAGAAAAACCCCACTGATTTAAGAACACTCATGTTGTGTATTTTTTCTTCCTACAAGTCATACATAATGTGTTACTTAATTCTCATTTCTCATAGTGAACACTGTGAAACACAGAATTCGAAAATTAAGGTTTTTTTTTTAGTTAGAGGTTAGCTGGCTAAAATTAGTAAAAGTACATTTAGCAAATGAATCCAGCTGAGGTTAATTGAAACCAGCTAGGGTTAATAGCAGAACTAAGCTTGAGATAAGTTTNTTAGCTAATTATAATACGAAGCGGGGAATGGGAGGTGCTGATATTATGCATATGCATTTTATGTTATGAATATTTAGAATTGTTGTAGATAAATAGACTTCGTATTGTTTTTTCAGGGCCCTGCGTTGTTAGGGAGCTATCCCGCGCAGCTGCCCGGCGCCGAAATAAACATACACTTTCTAACCCTGTTAGAGAGTCTTGTCCGTTTCAGTCGGGTATCAGTATTAGATTAATACCCATATTTTGGTAAATCAACTGAGCAAAAAAAGAAAATTACACAGAACTTTTTTCTCCTTTATTTCGATGCACAGTACTGTAACTGTATTGCCAAACAATTCCATTAGCATATCTTCTTTAAAATTGTTAGCACAACATAAAATACCAATTTTATAAATAACAAAATAGAAATAGAATAAAATAGAAAAGGTAGACTAAGCTTACTCTATTTAGCCAAGCTATTTTTGAGGGTTTGCATGTTTCATTCTTTATCTTCTCCCTTATCCAGAGCCAGCCAGCTCTTAATACAAACTTTCACTGCAGTTCAATGGGAAATAAGTTTGCGAACTTGCTAAAAATATAACTATTCCTTAACACGCAAACAGTTAGCTTGAAGTACAGCCAAGTAAAGAGTCCATCTCCTAAAAGCTCTAAGAGCCTTTTAACCTAGTGAAGACATACAGAATTAATACTTATTCTGTTTATTCAAATTCACTGAAAAACCACAAACAAAACAAGACGCTTTCAACGTACATATGCCATTTGCTCTGTGCCTTTTTGTTAACAAAAGTGAAAATTAGTCCATGATCTCCTACTCTGTTTCTGGAAGAAGCGGTTCCACTTCACATTTAGAGATAATAGCTTGACATTATTAATATTTTTTTCATTGCACGAAAACTTAATACAAATTGCTTAGGTATTTGATGCTTTGGTATTTAACTGCAGAACAAAAAACTGTCAACCCTCATTGATTTTTAAAGAGGACACCAGGTTATTTGGAATAATGTCTTACATATTTTATATGCATATTGTATAACTAAACCCTCTATGGTCCTTCCGAAATGTTTTTAGATATAAAAATAATCTACAGTTCTAGAGAGAGACTATCTGTAGACAAGCTCCTTCACAACCAAACTTTCTGGACGACTGTATTTGACCTTGAACTTTGCAACAAGGACTAGTGTAAAATTTAAACCACCCTTATCATAACTAGTATTTCTCTACACATTTTATTATCCCAGACAAAAGAGTGGAAACAATAGGCATAAATGTATCTGAGATCTGCCATAAATTTTCTAGAAAAGACCTGTCCCAAGACAGACTGCTGCTGCTTTTTGTTAGTGCTATAGATGTAGGAGACAATCCAGAAAGGCACTGCTCGCTCCTGTTAAGATCCCCCAGATCAGCCCTCGTGTGATTACTACTCTAAAGGACAGGAATGTCTTTACATGTCCTTTTACTTTCCTCAAGCCTGAGCTGCTGCTTCTACCCTCAGAGGGCTGTTACTACCTAGCAGCAGCTCCACTGGCTTCCCTCTACCAACTAGAGGTGGTACCCACCAGCACTTCAGCCCAGATCAGCAAGTTTTTAGCTGCCTACACGTCTTGGTTTCTCTAGTCTTAAAGGGTCAAATAATGGATATATAAGCACAGAAACATTGATATCTCTGTTTCTGATGAATCATTTATGTAATGCTAGTGAAAAACCTTGCCACATATTGCACAAGAAGACATGCATGTATAGTTTAATGTATAGCTGTTGTTTCTCCTTTTTTCTTTTGTTTTGGTCAGAGTCCTTGAGTAATTTCCTTGAATTTTCATTTAATTTGACTTAATTCTTGTGCATCCTTACTTACACTTTTACATTGACCTAATAAAGAACACCTTCAGGCAGGTGTTACCTGTTGAATTTATATAGCCAATTAAAATACATGCAGTAAGCACTGTACTGGCAAGTGCAGTAAAGAAATATGTATTTCCACCCGTCCCCCTCCCACCACTGTTTTATTAGTCTTTGTGAAATGTAATTCTACTCCTATTTACTCTGATGAAAATCAAGATTTACTTCACCAAGTCCTATAACATAAAATGTGCTTAAATAGGATTAGAAACAAGTCTCACAATTAATTAAATTAGAATTAAATTCAAGCTCCCATCCTCTAGCTAGTCTTGCATTAAAGTACCTAGACCTTCTTTCACAGATTTCACATTGTTTTCAGAAAAATGTGAAACCCATAGAGAAACCAGGTATAAAATAACCTTGTGTGTCAGAAATAATATCTATTTCCATTTCTATTGCAATTTTCATCTGAAGATCCTGAAGCAGTTTTTGAATATTCATTTAGTCTCACTGTATTGTTGAGCTTCACTATGTACATTGTACCCTGAGGCATAAAGAAGTAAATGTGACAAACCAAGGACACAGTTCTGCTTTCCTTAGAATTATTAGCAAGTTTAATATGCTATTAGTGGCAAGTATTGAAATACAGCTCAAGAATTCAGATTCTTTAACCATCTGCCACCACTCCAAGCTAGGTTCTGTTATAAACTCAGAGGAGCTTTTCCTGGTTTCTACACTACATGATATCTTGCTCACAGTCAATGGCAGATGTCGTTTTATGTAGTACAAACCTTGTGGTCTTCACAGAGCTAGAGTGGGACTGAATTTACACAAAGCACTGTTGCTCAAATTTAAAAAAAGCACTATATCACAAAAACCAACAAATCCACTCACTCCATCTGAGATTTATATAATCCACACCTAAATTAGCCTTGAGTATCAAATTTTAATAAAGAGATTCAATAATGAAATACGTTTTCCACCTTCCATTTGTAGGACTAGAATTCATTGTGCTGATAGAGTCAATAGGAATGCATTCAATGCACCTGAAAAAATGACAACTTTCAACTAGCATGTTCTGAATACTTATCAGAGACAAAGAGATACTGATTTTTTCTTATTTCTGAACTATATTGAAGGAGGTGATTCTCCCCCTCTATTCTGCTCTTGTGAGACCCCACCTGGAGTAGTGTGTACAGTTCTGGTGTCCTCAGCATAAGGACATGGAACTGTCAGAACAAATTCAGAGGAGGATGAAAAAGTTGGTAAGAGGACTGGAGTACAACCCCTATGAAGACAGGCTGAAAGAGTTGTAGCTGTTCAGCCTGGAGAAGAGAAGGTTGCATAGAGACCTCAGAGCAACCTTCCAGTATGTGAAGGGACCTACAGGGAAGCAGGAGAGAGACCCTTCATCAGGAACTGTAGTGACAGGACAAGGAGCAATGGGTACGAGGTGAAAGAAGGGAAATTAAGGTTAGATGTTAGGAAGAAATCTTTCACTGTGAGGGAGGTGAGACTGGAACAGGTTGCCCAGGGAGGTTATGAATGCTCAACACTGACAGTGTTCAAAGCCAGGTTCAATAAGGCCTTGAGCAACCTCATCTTGTGGGAAGTGCCCCTGCCCACAGCAGGGGACGTTGGGATTAGAGATCTTTAAGGTCCATTCCAACCCCTTAACATTCTATGACTCTAGGATTCAATATAGACAATTTATAGATTGTCTCAGTACAAAAGGATCTTAAAACAAGTGCAGATTGTTTTGTTTTTTCCTGGATATATGCTGTCCTCGCTAGAAAGACCACCAAAATGTGCTATCCTTTTCAAACTCAATAAAGCTTTCAGATCACTTCTTTTCACTCCTGAAGAGGATAAAAGTTCTTTTTCTTCTCTAGACAAAAATGCAAGTACCAAAAACATACTGATTATATGTCGTGTGGTACACAAGACCAAGAAGTATCTTTACTCTTCAGACTTTTAAGCAACAAAGGGAAAAAATATGTTTTCAAAAATCTTTCAGATTAACTGAAAGAAACCTGCAAAAGGAATAATTTGGTCCACAATCTATGATGTTTCTAATCAGAAGGTAGCATGCAAAACATACACTTGCATTTTGTTCACCAAGGGCATAAAGCCACATACAAATCACAGTCCTACTAAATAAGGCATTGTAAATATTTGTTGAACTTAATAACGACTTTTAAACCTCTGTCTTGGATAAACCCTTGCTTTGTGACCCTGGAAGACAGCAAGATCTCCATAAATAGATTGGTAGTTATCCAATATGAAATATAAAATAGATCTATAAACACTTCTAGCAGGTTGTTTTCAAGTCCAGAGTTCAAATCATAAAACACTTAAGGTTTGAAGGAACCTCTGGAGATTATCTAGTCAACTTATGCTCAGCATGCCCATGTTATAGGAATATTACTAACCAACTTAGAAAAAATTTCCTTCTTTCATTTTAGTAAACATGATTCTACTTCCCCCCCCGCCCCCGGTAGCAAAATGTGTCTATTTATGCTCCAAAACATTACATTGCTACATGAAAGTCAAAACAATTATATCGTTTGTCTAGAAACAAAATTTCAATATAGCATGAAAACTTTATGGGACTTAATAATACCTTCTATAGTGATAATTAATTCTACTATGGTCAAAATCAGACACTCTACTATGTATTTTGTTGCTGAAAATCCATAGTAATTCCTAAAAAGTCAACGGATGTATGATAGTGTATATTAGTATAGATGAGACACGAGGGTCCATAAAGATAATTTCACCAGGGAGAGCACTTAGGCCTAAATCTCCTTTCTAGTCTCCAAAAGTGCATAAACATCCCTAAATTCCACAGAAATAAGAGAAGACGGGAATCTTAATATTTTAGAACATAAACACTTTTTTCAGCTCCTTTCTTCTGAAGCTTACAGAGTACTAAGACATATGTGAAATCCATTCTTTTTTTAAAAAGTTTTTTAGCTAATAAATTCTCAAGGCAGGATTAAGAAAAAATAAAAGAAAAATGAAAATAAGGAAAGGAAGAGAACCACTCACGGTAGCCTGATGCTTCTCTGCTTTCTCAGATGCCTCATTAAGCTGCTTTTGAAAGGCTTCCTGGAGAGATTTCATTTCTTCCCTAGTTTATTGAAAACACAGAACACAAACTTCAACACAAGTGTCCGTTAAGAAATAATTCTTCAGATTCAAAATAATGGACCTTTAATTATTCAGGGTAGCAGACAGATGTACTTTGTCTATGAGTCTCGCAAATAAAATCATGACTCCATGAAGTATAGTGCCAATGCAAAACAAAAATTATCTATGACGCAAAGTGGCCACTGTTTGTATTTACTGAATGGCCTGCTGTGCAAAACATCTGCCAGTGCATAATTTCTAGCAAAAATGATTGGCACCAAAAAAGTGAGGAAAGTAGGCAAGTGGACTATGTCCCCTTGTTCACCTATAGAACTTGATTTTTTCCTAATACAGACAAATAGATGTTTTATACATTGAAATGCGATGTGCTGATTTTGAGTGAGCAAATTATCAGATTGAAACACTGCAAATGATGGATTGTCTGTCATGAACAGGAGACATAAAGGGATGCATTTAGCAAGAGTGACAATGTGAGAATTTTCTTACCTTAAAGATACACCATACAAGAAAGAAAGCAAAACTTTGGAAGTATGAAGTTTTGAGAAATCAGTAAGCTGAGGTGTCACGGACAACTGACATGGAGACATGCTATTATCAAAAAGAACTAGTTTATACCCGCTTTAAAAAAAACAAAAAAACCCCCCCATGCTCTGACAAAATGTAACCTCACATGGCACTTTTTAGAGACAAGCAACAAAAAATTCAGCAGAAGATTCTGGCATACAAAGAAAAAAGAACAGGATAATTGCTTGGATTGGGCTTTATTTGAATCACGCGAAAACCCTTTGCATTACTGATTCAGTTAGAGATTCTCTCCAAACTGCAAGAATTTTCTACCCACAGCATACGACACACTTTGGAGCTGTAGCCAAGTAGTAAAATGACATATTTCATAACAGCTGTAGAGCTTTTGGAGGGTTGCTGCTCGCGTGGATAAACTTTCAATGAAGATGAACCCAAAACTGGATTTACACATAGTAACAGACAACAATTTAGCCCTGTGAAAACTAAACTGAATGGAAACCACCTAATTTTAGAAGAACTTGCTAGCTGCTGGATCATCTTTCTTTTTAGCTGATAATCCCTACTACTTTCAGCAATTTTGGCAACACTAGTTTGGCAACACCAGTACAGAACAGATTTAATTGAAAAAGTGATTGAGCAGCATGAAAACAATATACCACCAGCACTAGCACAGAAAAAATAAAACTGGGGGCATCATAGTAAGCGACCAAGTTTTACTTGCAACTTGGGAATTATTGAAGACTTTGCACAAAAGGAATTTTTTAAAAAAATCTATTTTGAAGTCAGCAGAACATTTACTTACAAAAGCTGAGATTCTAGCACTCTAAACTTTACTGTCTCATCCAGTATCGTAGAGCATAATCAAAGTTGTGCTCAGACCAAATGCAGTTCATGTTCATCCAAAGAAAGATCATAACATTAACATTGGGATATATTTTGAATCTTGGCTTCAAGACAATAGATTTAAGCATAATACTATGTTCACTTTTCTTCATTTACTGAAGATAAAATGTAACCCGAGGACCCTGGCAAGTAAACTGTGACCTTTCCTTAGTGAAATTCTATGAGGAAGATTCCCTGGCACATTTTTAATACCTCTTTTGTCTGCTGAACTTCTACACCTCTCTGGAAAGGCAATCTAGTAAGTCTGTAAACAGCTGGCAACAGCAGTACCCCCAAAGCATTTCCTTGCAGTATATTATAAAAACCTTTCATTTTCTGAATGATGGGGTGGGCTGCTCAGCAGCAGATTGCACTGATCCAGTCTTTATTTCTGGGAACTGCTCTTGTGCAGTATACTCAACGGCTGGGTGCCTTAGAAGCAAAAGTCAACATGTATTTTTGGGTGGATCTTCAGAGACTGCAAGGGGTGATTTAATGAGGAGATGAGGAAGAATACTTGAAATACGTAATAAAATTTTCTCTTAGCAAACTCAGTTTTCCCATCTGCAAATAAGATCTATTTATTAAACAGCCCATTAATATTTTTAATCAAATAATGTCTCAATTTCATAAATGAAAGTTGCACAACAATCAAACCACCACAAAACTGCATTCATGTATGATGAAGGATTTCGTCTGTGTGAAGGACAGCCATGATGCTGAGATGTACACCTTCAGCCACATTCAAGACACATAAGTATTTAAATAGGATATTAGCTAAAGTCCTGCTTTTCAAATTTAGTATGTTTGTCTGGAATACCTGAAAGATTGTTATTTATCACAATAAAAATAAGAAACTCTACTGGTATTGTATTGTGGACCTTGTGTATTTAAGACATGAAGGTTGTTTTCTCACAAGGTTTCTATGTAGCAATGCAATTTCATATGTACTTCCATGTGTACTTCTACAGTGAATATAGATGTAAGATGGCCATGGAATTTAATTATTGCATTTTTAACAATGAAGGAAGTATGAACTTAATAAAGTTTCTTACTAAACATTTTTCCTAAGGAAAAAGATGAATTATAGATGCACTCATTATAAATTATTTTTCACCATATTAATTATGTTCTCTTACTATTAAAATTGTATTGATGTTGTCATTTGCTGGTCTGAATTTCAAGAATTAAGAGACGCAGAATGATGAGACTTACTTGCAATGAAGCACTACGGAAATTGAGACTAAGGACTAGGCTGGGAACTTGCATTCCCAGCCATGGGAACTAATTTTTTAAGTGCTCAATGAATAATTTGAAATTAATACTTCTTTCTCCTCCTAACTCCATTCATCACAAATATCCAGTGCAAGTATTCCTACGTTTGCACATGGACTAGTGATTTGGAGTGTCTACACACATAAACATTCAATTAAGAGGTTTGAATAAATATGTCATCATCTCCAAACTTAGTGATTTAGACACCTTAGTAATCTAATTTTCTAAAAATTCTGAATTTTTTTTGAAAGGAATATTTCATGACTAAATCTTCCTTTTAAGTTCAAAACACCTTTCTTAAGCACATATCTCACCGTAACATTTTAATACATTTTCCTAACATCCGTCCAATATCAGCAAATCTATCATTTGTTTCAAAAAGACTATTTCCTGCCTGTATTTTACTGTTACAATCAGCAGACTCTGGAATACAGCAGTGTTTATCTATATAGTAAAAGGAAAGGTGGAATTTGCTAGTCTGATAGTTTTTTGATAGGAAATGGAAAGAGAAGGAAGGAGGTGAGTGTCTTACCTTTGGTTTTGGTCCAGTTCCAGAAGTTTCTGTACATTATTTTTGGTTGATGCTTCATCATTTTTTAAAGACTGATAGCAAGAAAAAAACTCTATTAAAGAGATCTTTTTTATTATTATTCTGTGAAATTATTAATTTGGTCCTCATTCATAAAATGGTCCTGGTGAATTGCAGACATCACCGTTTAAGAAAATTGGAAGAATAGTCTGATTTTTCTTTTACTGTAACTCAAACACAGTTAACTGTACACAGATTTGTATTTTTCAAATACTAAATGTGAGCTAAATACAATAAGCAAATTTAGAAACAGACGAATGACTAAAAGCATTAGAATTTTATGAACCAGTAAGTGTATATATACACAAGATAATACTACAGCTCTTTGCCCATATCAGGATCTCTATAGTGTTGAGTTAAAATATTTCACTGTGGAATTTTGCTGAATACTACCTTCAACTGTGCTGCATTCTAAAATAAATTTGTTACAAGGAGAAGCATATTTCTCTAAAATGTAAGAAAAAACCTACAATAATAGCAATAAAGGACTCAAAAACCCCCAAAATTAAACCTAACTCCCAAACCAAAAACCCCAAAGATCAAAGAGTTAATTAATTAAAACCAGAGAAGTCTGGAACATAAGACATTTTAACATAATAATATAGTATAGCACAGTACCGATACACACCACTAGTATTCTCCTGTGAACAGACAGAGTGCTTATTCTCCTTTTATTTTTCCCAGCTAGCTTACATTGATGAAGGTAAAAAGGTATTGTCAGAAAAATAATTTGTTTTAAAATGGCATGAAATACAGAGACAAATTTCAGTTGACAATGAGTCTAAATGCTTTCACCAGACCAACAGACTCTACTGGGAAAAGACAGGTGCTCCCTCAGCTGAATATCTGTACCTCAAATCCAGAGCAGCATTTTCAATCTAGTTTTTCCACAGAGGAGCTGATTTGAGTTCAAAGTTAATCTATTGTGCTTTCAGCCTAACCATGATACCCAAAAGTTAAATGCAGTCTCAGCTCTCACTTCAGGCTCATCTGGCACAATTTGTCAGCTGAGCAATGCCCTGCAGTAAATCCAGTCAGACTGTGTAGATGGCATGTCAGAAAGGTAAACTGAGCAACTAAACTAGGTTGAGTGTATGGAATTCAGCAGCAAAGATCTTACCTGCAACAGCAAAGGATATCCTTTGCAGTAGCTGCCAGTACAAGTGTGTGTCAGCTCCATTAATAGCTCATATTCCTTGTCCTTCCCTTCATTTTTCTATGTTCTATTTTCATATTTTCTTTATTTTTATTGAGTTGACAAAGGCTCTAACACATTAGGACAAAATTTTCCATGAAAAAATCAGGTTTATGTTAAGTACAAGATCAACAAAATAAAATAAAAATTATTCACATATTTAATGATTTTAAAAAAAAGAAACACACATTTTTTTGTAATTAAAAGATACCAATAAGAAAATGTTGCGGTAAGTAATCCTATAGAAACTGAGACAGAGTCTAACCTGGAGGTTTACTTTAATTCCCTGAAGTTCTTTAGAAGTCTTTAACAGTTGATGAAGTATGTTGCTCCTTTCCTTAAAGACTTCTTTCAGCTGTCTTTCCAGCTCTTCATAGCCCTGTCTAACACAAAGAATAAAAGCATGAGATCATCTCAAAACATTATGATGTAAGATGTACATGAAAACTGAAAAACAAGGTTCACTTCTCCCGTTAAAATTTAAAAGTTTAATAAAAGACAGTAAAGGGACAGAAATAATTAATAACAAAGCAAAAATTACAGTGCTTGATACCCTTGGCTCTCAGCCAA
>VZRR01002613.1:0-75840 GCA_013398015.1 Oreocharis arfaki
CCTTGCCACCTGTGCTGCAACAGCTGATGGCACTTGGTCTGTCCAGCCTGGAGGAGACTGAGGGGAGACCTCATGGCCGTCTACTGCTTTCTCATGAGGGGAAGCAGAGGGGGAGGCACTGATCTCTGCTCTCTGGTGACCAGTGACAAGACCCGAGGAAAGAACATGAAGCTGAGTCAGGAGAAGTTTAGGTTGGATATCAGGAAAATGTTCTTCACCCAGAGGGTGGCTGGGCACTGGAATAGCGTCCCCAGGCATGTGGTCCCAGCACCAGCTTGACAGAGCTCAAGAAGTGCTTGTGCTCTTGAGCATATGATGGGATTCTTGGGGTGTCTTGTGAAGGGCCAGGAGTTAGATCTGATGATCCTGATGGGTCCCTTCCAACTCAGCATATTCTGAAATTCTGTGATACCATCTGTAGCTATCTAGCATAGTATGACGATGCCCAACATTCTTTCAGGAATTTGTATCTACAAAAAAATAGTATAAAGTAATATTGGGATGCTTGGCTGGAAGGGACTGATATTTGTATGCTGACCTGTGTAAAACTAAAACTGGCATTGCAGCAAGGCATGTTAGCAAATATCAGGGCTATATAAACAAATATGTACAATGAGAAACAATGCTAGTCTCAAGTATTCAGAAATCTCTAAACAGATGACAAAAGAAGTCACAGAAGTCACTTAAAAATTCAAGAGTCTTACCAAGGAATAAATGTCTAGTTCTAATTCACTTCTAATTTGCTGTGCAATTTAGCACTGTTTTTCAGCTTTTAGTGAAATCCTGAGTGCCAGAACTTCTAAAAAAATTATAGCTGATATTCATATGAAGTTTCTTGTTTCTGGCACCTCATTTGAAAGTTTAGACAGCAGTATCCTGAGTTTTGCCATAAAACTGACTCTTGTCAAACTGGCATATTTAATCCAAACCAATACGATAATACAGTGGAATCGTGCTTTTTCAGCCTGAGGCTAGAAAACAAAATGAACTAACTCAGAAATATTTAAAAAAAAAAAAAAAAGAGGTTAATTGTCCCTCCTGAAAAAGGAATGGAAGCCTCATTCTAACTTTTGATGTCCAGTTTATATCATAGTGTCTCTCATTTCTTTCTGTACAAGACCCCTGAAACTGGAGTTCATTCAAACAGACAGTGCTTTTATCCAAACTCTTTTATTTATCTCAAATATTGCGACCTCCTACTTTGACAAATGCAGCCTTGCCCCACTGATCTCCACCCTGAATGATGCACCAAGAGAATTTTTCTGACTCATCTGCCCATGCTGCTTCACCTTTGCATTGTTTATGCTAGACACTCCTCTTACCTCCAACGCATCAAACCTAAACTACTCACTCTCAACTGCTAAGGACACTTTGCCTATCAGCCTTCATTCATTGAAGAATATCTGCTGCCATCCACCAGCAGGTGCATTCTTTTACATGATGCCTACAAAACCAGAATGTGGGCTACTGATGTGTCTAATTCCAGCCTGCTGTGCTGACCAGTACTGTCTTGTTTCTTGGTATATAGAATCATAGAACTATTAAGGTTGGAAGAGACCTCTAAGACCATCCTGTATCATGCCATTTCACCTTTTGAGCATTTTGAGGCAGGGGTTTTCTCTGTATTGTATATTATACTGGTTTTGGGTCCTGTTCCATGTCAAAACTCCTGAGCACTATAGCAGAAAAACATATTTAATAGCAATAGTTAACCGTTTAGTAAATGAGGACTTTCAGAATACGAAGTGATGCAGTAATGTGATAATAGGCAGTGTTCTATCCTTTACTGGAGACCAGTGCAGAATGCACTATACCTATGCCATCACTCTAACCTAGAGTGAGCATAAGCAGCTTTATGCAGTAATGCTTGTAAACCTTTTAAAATCCTTGCAGAGGGTTCTGTAATAGCACAAAAATCTTGGTGCTTTTTAAGAACAGGTAGCAGTAGGAAGTTATTAGTTTTATGCCTTTTGTTTTCTGTCTAGAAATACCCATCCATTCAGAGTGCAAGGCCAGGCAGAATGTACTGGGGCTCCGTGAGAAAGGCACGAACCTGAAAGAGAGCCAAACTCTGCACAGCTGTTGTTTCTGTTCAGCAAATCGTAATTTCCCAAAATGCATAAATATAGTACTTTAAAAATCATAATAGTGGCTACAAATCAGTAATGAGATTTTGATGTTAAATTGTTATCTAAATGTATATTTAGTGCTTACCTTCTAAAGCTTGAAGTCTGTCTGTTGCATCTGATACTTATTCCTCGGGGGATTTTTCATAAACATTAATAGAAAAAAACCACAAAAAAATCTTTTACATTGATAAAGGAACACATGTTTTTGGGATGAGACCAAAGCTAGTGGGCACCAAAGCATTGAATGTTTTAATTGCAGCAAAAGCCTCTGTTCTTAAATTTACTTATCTTTCCAGGAGATGAAAATAACCTTGTATTGCTTTAACCCCTTACCCTTTTTTGATACTCTGAAGCTTATATAATCGACTCCACTACTTTGACTAAAAAAAAAATCCCAAACCCACAAACCATACAACAAAGCTACAAAAAGCAGAAGCTGGAGTTCCAAAGTTCTTAAGACTGAGCACTCATATTCATCTTTAACTTCTTAACTTACATTTAGGTTTTAAACTTACATCATATTTCTGAGATGTTTGAACTCTGGGATTACAGCGTGAGTTAAGATTCAGGGTCTAAGGCTGAAAATTATTTCCCCTGAAAACACATTTACTTCAGAGTGTAATTTCTCATAGGATGGAACTTCTTGTTGAGCTTCTTTCTTCTGCTGGGCCAAATTGGAACTTGAGCAATGCTGTGATGATTATATTGAGACGAAGCTTTACTTAATCTAGTTAGGGTAAATTAAATTTGAAAGGAGAGAGGTGTAGGATGCTGTGCCCAGTAATTTGCTGAAGGTACTGAGCAGATAAATGAAGCACCTGTTAAAAATGTGTGTGTGTAATCTTTGAATGGATGTGCATAGTATTCATGGATGTGGTGTTGTATCCTCCCCAGGCTCAGGTAATGCAGTGTCATGGTATTCCCCAATTTAGTACTCCCAGTAAAAAGATCAGCAAAAAACTCTCCACCACTCTCCAATGAGAGGCACAGAAAGCAGAGATCATGAGTTGAGATAAGAACAATTTACTGGAAACAGCAATGGAATAAGAAAAAGAACAGTAACAGCAACAATATTAATAACAAAAGTATATGAAAGAGAAGGTGATTCACATGAAAAAATGCTCGCTAAGAACTCTGGGTGACAATGAACAAATGGCAGATGGCTTCCCCTGCCACACTTTGCCGACTGGAAGCCCTCCCCTTCTTATCAGAAGCAAGAGTCCCTTGTCCCCAGCAATGATGTGGGGTGTTATCAAATGACATTAGGGCCTGCACACACCCCCTTAGCCACTGCAAAAAAACACTGTCCTTGGCAGAAACCAGGACATTCAGCATGCTGTGTTAGGAGTCAGGTGAGAAAACCACAGCCTTTGCTCACTGCATGGAGTAGAATTGTCACTATGCATACCTGTCTGCATTTAATCACTTCTACTCATTAGTGCCCATGTCAGAGAATATCTTGGAAAGTCTTAGTGGATATAAGATTGGAGTTTTGGAGCCTGTTACCTGCAGGCAAGGTGACAGAAACATGAAGTATGTGGGCTTGTAGAAATGCTGAATGCTTGAGATGGAGAGGATGTGGACATCACAAGTGTGCGGTGTTACAGAGTGTGCCAGTGCCTGCCTGTTGTCCAACAGACAAAACACAGTTCTGCCCTAGATGGCTTCAAGCTCCATCAGGTGTGTACATGTCAGGCAGAAAGCCAGAGGAAGACCTCAGATCCTGACAAACAAGAGTCATTAATATTTACGACAAAGGCAGCCAATAAGTAGCTGCACTCCCCTTTAACTGAGGAAGAAAATTAATCCCATGCTCAGAAACAAGATAGAGAAGTTTCTCATGAAGAGACAGCATATAAATCCCTTCCAGAGGAATCTGGATAGACTGGAACATTGGAGAAAGATCAGTGTGATGGAGTTTAAGAAGTCCAAATGCTGGATTCTGCATCTGGGATGGAGTAACACCAGACACAGGTGTGAACTGGGAGAGGAGGGTCTGGAGAGCAGCCCTGCAGACAGGGATCTGGGGGTGCCTGTCAGCAGCAGCCCACTAGAAGCCAGCAGTGTGCCCTGGCAGCCTGGAGGGCAAGCTCCATCCTGGGGGGCATCAAACACAGCTCAGTCAGCCGAGCACAAGTGATTATCCTGCTGAACCCAGCCTTGGTGGGGCCTCACCTCCAGTGCTGTGTGCAGTTCTGGGCCCCACAGTTTGGGTGTGAAGGTCCTTGAATGCATCCAGAGAAGGGCAACAAAGCTGGTGAAAGGGCTGGGAAGGATGTCCTATGAGGAGCCACAAAGATTTGAGGCTTATCTAGTTTGGAGAAAAGGAGGCTGAGTGTGACCTCATTGCTCTCCACAGAATTCTGGGGAGGGTGAGAGGAGAGGATGGCAATCTCTTCTCCCTGGGATCCAGTGATGAGTAGAAACGGTTCAAAACTGTGCTGGGGTAAGTTCAGACTGGATATTAGGAGGCATTTCTTTATGAAGAGGTCAAATGCTGGAACAGCTTCCAAGAGAGGTAGGTGATGCCCCAGGCTTGTCACTGTTTAGAGGCATTTGGACAATGCCCTTCATTATCTGCTTTAACTTTTAGTCAGCCCAGAAGTGGTATGGGAGTTGCACTAGAGGAGCATTGTAGATCTATTCCAAATGAAATATTCAAATCTATTCTATTAAACTTTTAAATCGTAGAATAACAGACACATAACATTGCATATCTACAACTCTTGTGTCTACAACTGCCATTAACTGCAAGTATTTCTTGAAATGAATCTGCTGTGTAACACAGCCTTTGGTAATTTATCAGAAATAGAAATAAAGGCTAGCAGTCATTTTTGTTCCTCATGTATTTATTTACATTCCTTTCTTTCCCCATATGCAGATATAAGAGCACATATGCAGATACTCAGCCCCTACATCTATATGGAATTATGTTCCCACTCCCATCTAGTCGACAGCATTCCACCTCTAAATGGCAAGAGTGAGACACCATTTCAATCAAACCACATATTTTATCTCCATTTCCAGAGAGATTGTGTTGGCACTATTGAAGGTGTTTGAACACAGCTGTTTCTTGTATCATATTCTCTTTCCTTACAATAGCCTCACTTCTAATCGCACAGAGACTTTTCTTCCATGCACACAAGACTTGCAGAGACATTCTACTTCCCTAGACTAAGTGTTAGTGAAGTCATATTCTCTCATTTCCCATATGATGTGTTTAAGTATTTGTTGGAGGATAAAATATTTTGCAAACAATTTATTCAGTGCCACTGAGCACATGTTGAATCATGGCCCAGACCACTAAAATAATACGTTATGACAATTTTGACAGCAAACCCCAAATCTGAAACACATTTTTGTCTGCACAATTTACCCTAGACAATCACCTAATGATTGAGCTGTACAAGGAATCTTGTCTTGTACTGCTGCTTTCATGTTATATTACCTAAAGTGTTCAATTATTAGTTTACCAGCTCAGGTTCCTCTCACTTTCATTATTTATAAAGGCTCAACCTACAAGGGAAAAAAACCCAACATAAAATTTGAGGAATTCAAGGCCTGAGCCTGAAAGAGTACAAAGCAGCACCTAATCTGAGGCTGTCTTCTCTTAGCATCCCTTTGGACTCATCCACAAAGTACTCTAGGAGACAGACAGAGAGATGCTGGCAGATAATATTTCACTGTGCTTTTGATGTCCTACATTTAAGTAAACCATGGCAAATGGTCCAATGGCAGCAGGACTGCAGCTCATAACACTGTAGGCAGGATTTCTCTTGCTAGCACAGGGAAGAGCAACACATAGCAGGTTAATACAGTGGAATGCTCACTCAGCATCAGTCCATCAAGGAGGGCAGCAGGTGCAGTATAAACACATACCTCCTGTCTCATGGATTGATTGTTTCATGATATGGCACAAAGAAAAAGAATCACAGGAGCATTTGGAGCACTCCTGTCACCAAGCTGCGCTGCACCTGAGAGCAGCAAAAAGCATTTGCTGTTTTGAAACAGGACACCAAGAAGCAGGCGTGCCTGCCATTGCATGGATAACCAGACCCGCTTCCCAGTCATGGCTCACTTTCCTCACATTGGACAGGAGTGACATCTGAAAGCTGGTGAGCAAAGATGTTGCACAACCAAAAATGCAGCTTTCACCCACTGCCAAGGCCAACACAGCCTGAAAACACTTGTGTCCTTGTGACTCCAGGCTCCAATTACAGACCCATCTGAGCTCAGGAACAGGAGGAGAGGAAGTGTGAAGCAGATGGACAAGTTATAGGTCACCTGAAAGTATTTAATGAACTGAATGTATCATATAAACAAGAGTCTAATGCTGAGAAATATTTCTGCCCTCTGCTTTTTCTCTGCCATCAGACTCCTACATGGTGATGCTCTGATGTTACGGATCAGCGCTGAAAACAGAATCCTTGCCATAAAGTCAGGTATGCTATCAGGAAAACAAGACAAACAACCAATTTTGAAGCACATTCTTGCACAGCAGTTACTTAGTGTCAGTGGCTGAAGTTCCCTGATATTTCTCCCTGAGCTGTCATAGACCCTATGCATGCTTCCTAGATGCGCAGAAGCTCCTGCTTCTCCCTCACCCACACACACTGAATCAAGCCTATTCCAGTACTGTTTTTCATTGTTTTCCTTCAGGGGAATAAGGATAACTTGGGCAGAAACGTTTGCACTTCATGAAAATTAGGAATAGACGTCTTCCTTTGTGTCAACAGGAAGATCATTTTTCTGAGGTCAACCAAGCATGCAGCAGGTACCATCAGGCACTGCTCTGATACCAGCAGAGAGTGCTTCTGTTGGCACTGAGAAACTGGTCTTCACAGGAAAGGGTGTCTGTAGTGGAAAAGGTAGTCACCCAGTGTTTATCTGAGGGATTAAATGCACAAAACCTTCACATTAACATTATTTCAGTATTATTTTGCCCATTACCTTCTAAAGATTCCTTTCTAGCTCTAGTATCTTGCTAGTTAGCACACCTTCACCTTGTCTGCATTAAAATAGAAAGTAAATTTGCTGTTGAATACTAACCCTGGAAGAATGGAGATAATGCCTCTTTAGCCATGTTAAGAATATCAGATACTGAACTGCTATAACTTACAACCAATACCTGTTATTCGATAAGAGTGAAACTAAATCCACTAACCTAAATCTGATCAATTATTTTTCAATATGAATTAACAAAAAGTAAACTTTGAACACTCTGAATGGTGTTTAGATATCAACAATTGCTCTCAACATAACAGTTTTATAAAATAGGTATGTTTGCAAAGCAAGGCAAAATCTTGAATGTCTTCTGAGAGGTATGAACTCCCATATATATATATATATATATGTATGTATGTATGTATACACATACATACACACTCTTCATTAGTTCTAGCAAGCCTGTTCAAACAACCCCGTCTTCAAGGATCGCATTTTCATTATCCATGTCAAAGCACCAGAAAAGAATGAGAAGGGTGACACAGTGTTAGAAACAAGGCCTTGTGTTTTCAACATAAAATACTTTAACTTGTATTTTGGGTTGCCAGATCTACTCTGAGACTTTAGCCAAGGCATCTGATACTCCAGCTTGTCACTGCGCATGAGTTTTCCCATCTTCAAAAGAGAAATAATACATCCCTACCTTATGTGGTGTTTCTTTCTCATTCCACAGGGGAAAGCTTTGAGGTCCAAAGCAAATTCAAACTGAGAGACAGAAAAATATTTTCAATGAAAGTAAAGACCATCGAAGTCTACAGAGACATGATCTTTCCTTTAAAAACAATCAAGAAAAAACAAAGTGAGAGGGAGGATTTCCGTGCAGAATAAACCCCACTAAATCTTACTCTGTCTTGGATGTCCTAAAGCTCTCCTCAGAAGTCTAGTTATTGAGTCCTTGGCAGAAACATTTTGCCTCTTCTGCATCTTCATGGCTTTCTGAAAAAAATGGCCTTGCAAGCTAGAATTCCTGTTCACAACTGAAGTGTTAGTACATTCACTGGGAATCACCATGAAGCAGGTGGGGTTTAGTTCGGGTGTCAGTTCAGATCCGTAGCTATGCAGTTGTGTGCCAACTCGGCAATCACAAGTTTTTAATTTTCTCTTCTTCCTTCTTTGGATAACAGCAGAATCAGTCAACTATCCTGTCAAGAAAGGAAGGGACAGGTCTGTTGGCCACTGAGTCACTGAAAGATGTTAGGTAAAGACCAGAAAGTCTTTTCGTATATGCCATATCACTGCCATCATTTTGTCATAGTATTATGCCCTCTAACAATACCAAGCTGTGACCTGTGGAAGGGTGAGACTTCTACCCTTAGGCTTAATTGTACTAAAAAGCAACTGAAATGGTTAATGTCTATGCAAATAATTATGGCCAGATATTCAGGTGTATATAGTGACCTGATACACCTTTCATGTAACATTAGAAATCTGAACTTATGACTAAGTTTAAATAACAAAATGTGTTAGACATCACCCAGAGAAGTGGTGATCATCTGCACTCCTGAAGCAATGAGAGAGGCCTGTCCTCAGGCCTTGGGAAGTCAGCTCTTGAAAATACGGACCAGTTATTTCTGCAATAGCACATGGCCAGTCTAAGCACTAAAAATTCAAAATTACAACAATAAAAAAAAAAATCTTTAGTTATGTCTGTTTTTTACAGAATAACATAATCTTACACAAAAAAATCAAGAAAGCAAATGGCTTAACAAAAGATGTCACTCACGGATAGGAATGCTAAATAGGACAGTTTTCATTGATTAAATTTTAGTAAGAATGTATTCAGTAATTGAAAGTCAGAAAAGATTTATTTTACTAATTGTTATGCATTTGTTTTTCTCTGTTTTGCAGACTGCTAATTACTTGTGCATGGTTTTAATTGGCACATGTCAGTATTTTGAATCTCTTGGTCATTCTTCTGGTGAGCAAAGATCTTCAAATGCTGCTATTGTTCTTCCTTTGGCCATTTAGTGACAGCAGATAAAATGAATGTCCTAGCATTCCAGTGTCCAAATGAGGGAGCCAAGACATCTTCAACAGTCTTTATTTGGCTGTCGAATTGAAGTTAACAGTAAACATGTAATATACTGGATTAGCACTTCAGCAAATTACTTAATTATTAATTGGGATACTGGAAATTAAGGTTCATCTGTATTATGCTCATAGACATATTGCTTGAGACAAAGACTTGGGTTTTACACATCTCTAAGCTGCATGATAAATTTGAGAGTAAGCAGGCCTTTTGTTGCTGTCTTACACAGGTTAGAAAGACTGAATTTATATCTCATGGTCAAACCCAAAGCTAAGTATACCTTTCCCATCATTAAAAAATATATCCTAAAAAGAAAAGATCAGGTTTTCCTCAGCTCAGATGTTTCTCATTCTTGCCTCCTAATCATCAATTTAAAGATGCAGTAATTTTTACTTTTATTCTGAAAAGAATTACAGGCAGTTAATACATGTGTAGAATATTTGCCTAAATAAAGGGGGAGAAAAAAGAAAAATAGGCATACAACAGCTAGGCAGAACAAGTTGAGTTCTGATGAGCACCAAATTGCAAAGATGGCCAGTACAGTCGTTCAGGTATTTGCCCACTTCAGCTGGCATTATTTACAGATAATAGATGGTTTATAATCCAAGTTTATACATTTGGTATTATGGAATATATATTAAATTTGAGTGCTAGAAAAGTGAATACTGTGGTAAAAAAAACCATAAAAGCATTGCCTAGAAAGCCTTATCCTCCTACCAGGATTTCATCACATCTTCTGAAATACAGGAATTCCTGATGCACGTTTCTCTTTCTGTCTATCAAGTATCTGTTTTCCCTTAATACATTCCATATTCCTACTTTGGCCTTATAAAAGATAATACAAAACCCTACATATATTTGGCCATTTGTGAGGGTCTACTTCTCACAGAGCTTTTCCTACTTCTGTGAGGCAAGGACTGGTATTTATAATAAATTAGGAAAATGCATTGTTGATACATTAAAGGTCTGGTCTTCTACGGACTTTTGCTAGCTTAGCCAAGAAATGTTTCACCTCCAGAAATAACATACATATATACAATTTTATTCACATTAATAAGGTCTCCACACATGAAGAGCAAAAACTTGTTATTTCATTGTAGTAAGACGTTTATGGAACAGAATATACTTTTTGGCTTAGAACATATCAGCCTCAGAAACAGGCAGTCAATGCTCTCCTCCTCTTCCTCCAATTAAAAAATCCAAACACAAAGGCAGAGAGCCACCAGGGAAGGTATGGCAAAAGCAAGTGATGTTATTTGTCCCAAAGTTAAATAAGGAAGAGAAATCCTATCAGGTGAGATCACAGCTGGTGCTGACCAAAGAGACTGAATCATTCAATCATTAAAAACTTTGAAACTTAAAAACTTGTTTCTTAGCAAGTTCCAAAATAGAACCATTTACATAACCACAGTAGTTCACAAATTGTAGCAGTCTGTGATATACTTACTTCCACAAAGTGAAATTACTGAGGAAAGGGTGCATGTGCTGTATCCCTGTGACGAGAACAAAGGGTCAAATCAACGGCATCAACTGTCCACCTCCCAGCAAAAACAGCAGTTATTATAAATCCCTTTTTATTCTTAAATTGAGTCTGGAATCCCACATCCACGTTAAAAATGACTAGAGCTGATCCAATATGCTGTTAGAAGTTATTGTTTATCTATATGGATATTTATTACAGTTCAGATAAAGGGAGGTGTCAGTCTTATTGACACATTATCAAGAATTTATTGATGATTATCAAATATTCTGATGAAAGAAGACAAAGAACACACAGAAGCATCATACTTTAGCAGTATTGGCCACTTACAAGCATACCAAGGTTCCTAGACTAGCAGCCAAGAAGACAAGAAATCAGCCCCTTTTTCTCTTCTAAGGGGAAACAAAAAAATCCAGTATTACAAGATGTTAAAATTCCTGGCAAACTGTGTTTGTATAGGGAACGAAGATTAGAAAATTGGAGCATCCTCTGAAATACCTCCCAGTACGAGATAAGAAGACAAGACAGAAGTTAAGCAGTCCTCATTGAAAAGATTTAACTACATCAAAACTTAATAACAATTTATCTGTTTTTTAAAGTATTTTTTCATTATAACCAAATAAAGAGACTGCAGTACTAATGAAAAATTAAATTTGAACTATAAGAAGATTTTGAAAGAAACATTTCTTTTTATGATGACTGACATAAGAGACCTATTTTATGATGGCTTTGTTAATGACAATGAAAAATACTTCCTTTATAAGAAAACCAGGTGAACAAACCCAAGAGGGCACCATACACATGTTGCACTTCTGAAAATTTTTCTGTGTGTGTTTTAATTCTGCTCACTGCAGTTATTCCACACATTTAAAATAAATGCCCCAGTTGAGACTGGATACTATTTTCTCTAGTTAAAATAATGAAACAAAAAAAGCCATAGAAGTTTCATTGGAGTAGGATGAGCCATTGGCTTACAAATTCATGCTATCAAATAGTTAATTTACAAGAAGATAGCCCTGTATACCCCATTGTAGATGTAGTGATGTTGTTAACATAGAGACAAGCAGTTTTACCATTATGGAGCTGGAAACATCAATCCTGATGGAGCTGAGCTTAAGCCAGCTCAGTTTGCCACTATGCAGCAGTTAACATTTGCCCTTCTTCCACAGGTTATGCTTCCTGCTTAGTTTATCCTAGTTCTTCTGCTGTGCATTGCAAAGCACAGTTTTGAATTTTTAAAGAATTAGAAGTTTTAACTGACAGATTTTCTTCAAGGTTCTTTTATTCTCCACAAAATGAACTAAAGGTAGTCCTTTTAATAAATGTTAATGAATTAGCATTCTGCCAGTGATGTCAGTATGTAATTTTTAAAGTGTGTGGTATTTTCAAACTATTTACATGTTGTTAAAGCCCAAAACCATATAACTCAGTTCATTATACAAGCATACTGTGATAATGTATGCAAAGTTTCAGAAAAAAATCAGACCATAAGCATCCATAACAGCTATTCTATATATAGAATTTAGTATACAAAGAGAAGAACATTTCACAGTAAAGGATTAAAAGACTGTTAGTACAAATACAAAAGTTTTACTTCAGCATTCTTTCCTAAAGCTGAATGCATGTTATTCATGCCTACCTTCCCAAGATGAAACATTTTCTTGCTTCTAAAAGTAGTCCAAAATGTAAATATTGTTTCATAGGTTTTTTTAGTGATATATCTTTTCAGCAAATTCATGTCAATGGATGCCCTATCAATCATGGGGAATATTTCATCCAGTGTAAACAGTTCTATTGACTGAAATGCTATTAGTATAGTTGCAGATTTCAAAAAGGTTCCTGTCTTTAAGCACATGGTTATGGTAAATGCTATGGGAAATGAACAGTGCATATTCTTTTTCACATGTACATTAAGGGCTGATTAAAATAACCTCAAAAAATAATTTCTGAAAAACTATTTAAATACAAAGGATCTGAAAATTTTGCATTTTCTTCTGTGGTTGCCTTAATTTTATATTTTTTAAATCTATACACACATTTGTGAATATTATAAAATATGTTTATAGATTTTGACATATTGAAAATTTACTTTGTGGCAAATTAATTTAAAAAATACTCTAATTTTAAAAGAATGTCAGAAATTAATATTTGAAATATGGACAAATTAGAATTTTACCTGCATAAAAAAAAATTGAAAAGGAGGCTATTAATCTATACTGCCTCCTTTTGTTATACTTTTTTCAATAGGTCCATATATTATTTAATGGGTTTTGTAGAGATACACTTACATGAGTTCTGTATCACATTACAGCTGATGAATGCCCAACACACAGGTATGTTATGAAAGGTCATCAGTTACAAGGGAAACTGCATAATGTATGCCTACTGAATACATTTGCAAGTTCTCTACACTGAGACTCTGTAGCTGCTTTGGCAACAGCAAGCAGGCAAACTTTGAACGTGGATGACCCGCGAACATTGTTTAACTTCAGGGAGCTACAGGGATGTCTCTTGACTTGGAGGTCTCATTCAGCACAGGCAGGGTTAGGTCCAGTAGGCATTTGGGCTCCTTGCAAGAACAGCAAATGAAAATGAACCCCAAAGTACTCTAACACTACATCCTAAAAAGACCACTAGAGAAAAGCCCAAAGATTTTCATAGTTATTTCAAAAATTTCCCAACTCCTAAATTTTTCAGGTTTTCTTAATATAGAAAGACCCAAGGAACCATTCTTCATATAGATGAGAATGAGGATGAAATGACCATGACTTCTGCTGTCTTGCTGTAATTCTGTTTTGCAGCAATTTTTTGGTACTCTGATTATGAGAACGCCTTGTAGTTTGTTCCTGACATTAGGGATGTACTCTCTTTTGCTGTCCAATTTTGTTAAGAACAAAAAGCAATTGCCTGCACTCTCCCCCTTGCTACTTGCCACTTCTTGCACTCATACAAACATCTTGCAGTCTGACCTACTGTTTCAAGGAACTCTTGAAGCATAAAAGGGTAGCCTTAGGGAGCTACAGTCACTCTTACTCTAGTTGGGAAGGATTTCCACATGCCAAGCATAAAAATACGCAAGTAAACATATGCTCCCTCATTCATTAGAAGATCATGGCTGTGCACAATATTTAAAAACTGAAATTTGATTCTGAAAAGAACCCTATATTCTGGACAATTTTGGATGAGATTAAGTATTGTATAAAATTCTCTTGATTGTTTCAGTCAACATGCTCGTGCAACCCTCCACGGAGCCGAGCCTTGAGACCACAAATCAGGTCAAGTGGGGCTGAGCAAGTGGGAAGAAAGTGAGGTTAAAAGCAAAGCCACCCTGACTGCCTATGCTCATCTTACCTGTGAAATCCAGCAGCCCAGGAGGGTGCAATGCAAGTTGCTCTTTTTCCAGCCTCTGTAGGCATCAATCCCATTAGGACTGTGAAAGTCTACTTCATTATCCAGACATCTATTTCATTATGAATATCTGTCTAGACATAGTGGAGATCAGAGTACAGCATCACTCATGGTCCAACACACAGTGCAACGGCCACAAGCAAAAAGCTGCACAAAAGCCTGAACTAACCTCTGTTAGCTCCTGCCTGCAGAGAAAACAAGGAGCAGCAGAGCAGCTGAGGACTCCTCATTGCTGGCATGAAGAAGCTTCCTCCCAAAGACTGAAATGAAAACTTGCCAGTATGTCTTTGCGTACTCTTGCCTTCAGTGAGAGCAGGAATTTAAGATGTTTTCTCCCTGCTACAATTGATTGGTTTTCAAAGAAGAAAAAAGTGAAGTCTAATTAAAGAAGAAAGCAGATTCTGTTGCCATAATATGTCAGTTTCCTATGGATTTCTAAAGGATAAAAAGGAAGAAACATGGGTTAATAGCTTAGCATATGCCTGAAAGCATTCACACCTTCTCAGAGTAATATCTGTCCACAGCAGTAACATTGTTAGTGGCAGTGTACACAGTGCAGCTGTAGGAACAGTTGTGCATTTTATCACCTTCATTCTCCCCAGAAGCCCCATCCAACAGTTTGTGTTAGTTCTTTGTTTTACCACACAGGCTTCTTACAAATTGTGTGTTGAAAAAAAAATCTTGTGATAGTCTGGCAGCCTTTTTTAATCTCTTGCTTCATTACCTTGTGGATATAATTGAATCAAGTAATGATATATTTACTTTTTTCCCCTACAAATTTTAGAAGCAAATTGTCATTGTTCAAAGTCTACTCTTAAAGTTATATCTAAACACTTCCAGAAGTGCCTAGCTATGGATAGCCACTAATTTATTGCACAGTTTTAAAGAATACAAATTTATTCTCTCTTTGTTAACTTCTACAACCAATTTAATTAACTTTAAAAAATTAATTTATTTGGTGTTGTATTTTGGTGTTTATTTGTTAATGAACGTGACACTTTACAAAATAAGTAAAGGACATCTAAAAATATTTTCTGGGTAACTGAGATTGTCTAGAGTGGAAAAACAAACACTAAAACACTTTTAGAAAATAACAATGATGATGCTGAGAGCAAAAAGACTAATTGTGCATGAATCTGTCGGGGCAGTGTCTTACATGAGCTAATTCTCTTCCTAAAAGTGAACAGCATCTAGAAAGCATGTTCCCTTTTCTGCTTCAGGTTCCCCTTAGGACCTGAAAAAGTTGAGCTTTTTTTAGGCTAATCTTTTAATGACATAATTTGGTAAAACTTAAATAAAAATTTAAGCCCCCAAAGAGAAAATTAAATTAGGACACTTGGACTCTCAATTTTACTCTTTCAGTCCTGGATTCAGCGGTATCTTTTGGCAGGGATACATTATACAGCTATTATTCTTGTTGAGTGCACAATTTAAAAGAACATATATTTTGTCTTCACAAGAAAAAAACCCCTTGAATCATTGAGAAATAAATATTGCAACAAAAACCTCTTGGTTTCAAATTTGTCCTTTTCCTTCCCCCCCTTGTTTTTTTGACATCTCTATTGCTGAACATTGGCAGGTGCAAGTACCATTCTTCACAATCTTTAGTGCCTGCCTTACAGATGAAAATTCCACTTGTTCTGCCACAACATAGCATCATCCACTGAAGATCCTTTATTCTTCTTTCTGACAGCTGACAGTGTTCACAAATACACAACAGAACTTAAGCCTCTCCAAATTTGCCCAGTAAATATATATTTCTTAAATTCTCAAGTCAGTTTTTAGCACCTAATTGGCTAGATTGCCTAAATGCAATAGTTCAAGAAATTAACCTTAAATTTCTATATGAATGACTGTTTTGACATCTTTATATAATTGCCGAATGATTTTGTGTTTGGTGGGGGTTTTTTGCTTATTTGTTTATTTTGTTTTTAGATTGATCATCAGTATCTGTACTGTCTTCACTTTACCTATCTATAGCCCAGAATGTCCCCATACAGCCAGTTATAGCAGCATACTTTTAATCATCTGACTTTCCGCTAGTAAACATTCTTTCTTAACAATTCTCAGCTTGCTGCACAGCTGTCACCATTCGCTTGAACATGTCATGCTTCCCCCAGAGGGTTATGTTCCCCTACCCGCCCTTCTTGCCTCTAATTTGTTCCAGACTGAGCTCCCATAGCTTCTGCAGCCTTGCTCCTTCAGCTGAGGAATGTGCTGACCACATGGATTAATAACACCTACCAGTTTCCACTAATTTTCATGTTTTCTTCCATTCTTTGCTATTTAAATGTACACATTTAAAGGAGATGTTGAATAAGGTTACAGAAACTGTGCACCTTTGTTCCATCCACTTCTAGATTTTTATCAGCCTTCTGATTTCATCATCTGTTATAGCAGCTGGACTGGAATCAGCACAACAGTTAACTGGAGTTCCTGCTTAAATGTTTACAGCTCTTACAGCTCTGAAGAGTTTGAACAATTCTGAGTGGCTTTTTTTTTTCTACTCCATGAAACAAAGAAGTTTGGTGTTGCGCAATCTGTAAATCCACAGATTATTTGATTTAATGGGATCCTCAGGTTCATGACAGCAATTATAATGCATTTCCCATGTTGTTTCTAGAAATCTTCATTCCTTGCAATCACTGTGTGCTGCGTCAAGCTCTCTGGCAGGTACTTGAAATATGATGTGTTAGGTTCAAAAAGTGTAGGGCTGCTTTTAAACCATATTAACAGGATTTTCTCAGCGGATGATTAAACAAATATATTTCAGTTACTTGAACACATATTAACTAGCTAAACTTTATACTAAGAGAATGTTTGACTGGCAAATCAAAATCACGTTTTTAAGGGTGCCTGTGCAATATAAATGTATCTCTGAATGTCCATTCCTACAGTACAGATGCCTTTCCCCATAGCTTCAACATTGCATTCTGTACTGCTCCTGACACACGGAGTGCCTTGAGTGGACAGCACTCACAGAAGAAAAGACTACTTTCAAAAAAAAAAATTCTTTTGATACCCCTCTCATGCAGTATATAATCTTATGTGTTATTGACTTACCACAACCCAAAGCCTACTATGAATACAGAATTATTAATTTCCTTATGGGATTTTGTATGGTGATTTCACTACAGCATCTGAATTCTTTGAAAACATTAATGAACTCATCCTCCCAACACCCTTTTGAAGTTAGAGGATATTTTTATCACTATTTTACACAAGGGGAATGGAATATTTAAGATAAAAGCCAAAATGTTCAGAGTGTCAGCTAATTTTGTTTGCCAATTTTGAAAGTCTAAGATCCTCAGTTTTCCAAAAGCTAAGGGGTTTTTTAAGCCTTTTTTTATATTCAGAGCAAAGAGCCTGATTCCACCAGTTGCTGCTGTGACTGCAAATTGTTGCACATGTTCAACATTATTTGATATCAAGCTTCAGTTGTCTCAAAACAAGCACTCAAAATGGAGGAACTTGAAAAGGTTTGTTGTGAATGGTGAGCCCATTTTCTTAACGGAACCATCACTGGCCAAAAACCAAAAGAGCATTCTTTCCCCTCCTTTGTGTCTTTCACAAGATTACTTCCATTTTACACAAGAAATGAGATTTTGTATAGAGTTCTATCCTCTTCACTGAATGACTCCAGATCATGACTAATGAAATTCCATCAAAAGAGCTGGATATTAAAAAAAAATTAAAAAAAACCAAAACCACAATCTTATCTGTGTAAACTAGAGACTAGGTAAAATGCCTGTGTGCAAAGGGGGAGAGTTAGAGAGACACAAATTATCATGCATGAGCATTCTGATCATCTCTGAAAAGTCTTAGACCAGGGACTGAGGAATGGGAATTGATTAATTAGGAAAATATTTTATAATTTCAGTTTATTTTATCATATTCAGTACATATGTATCTGTGAGTTTCCATAGCACCTTGAATTTCTGGATGTATGAATTCTATGAAGGCAATAGAGCTTTTAGAGCTTTCCAGCGGAGCCTTCAGTTCTTAAAAATTTCTTAGCATTTCAATGAGTCTCTGTTGGGGTGGGTGAGCTGGCAATGCTAGAAGTCGAGATGCCAGAAACCCCTGGTCCAGGAGACCCCCTGCGCTGGTGGGTCAATTCAGAAAGTAAATAGCTTCCCCGACTCGGGTTATAGGGAAAGACTACTTCTCTCATCAGGCAGTACCTGTCTGGTACCTGGTCCCCCACTCGGCCCCTTCCCTCTCCCCACTGGTTGTTGTATGCCTCTGCCTTCCCCCTGCCCCTTGCCCCCAGGTAATTGGTTGCTGGTGCTTTGTCAGCCCCCTTTCTGTTACCCCTTATAAGCTTGTACACGAGGCCTGCTCGCCCTCTTTTGCCTCTGGACCCTTCGGAATAAACCTTTCGGAACCCATGTGGAGAGCCCTCCAAGCTCCTTGCTCCTGGTAACATATGAGCTATCTGGCTTGGGTGCGGGGCTGTGTCTCGGTGCCATCCAACGGCACGGGTGCTAGAAGGCGACCTGCGAGGTGCCAAGCTGCACCCCCAGGGCATCCCTTGCAGGGGATGCTTTTGGGTTAAAGCGGCGATTTCAGCCACCCCACAGCACCCCACATCAAGTCTCAAATGAAATGTCCTAAAGCAATCACAAAATTAATCCCTCTGTATCTTTCAGAATCTTCAACATATATTTTCTCTTCTATGTGAACAAGAACAGAAGAGCGTCATGGAATGTTAGGAAGACTAGGAAATGCATGATTTAAAGGTCAGCTGGAGGGAAGACAAACTGTGAACCAGATGAAAAAGCAAAGCCAGACTATGCAATAAGATTATGATGCAAGATGAAAATCACTATTTCCAAGTTTTATAGCTATATTGGAATATGTGAGGATTCTGGTTTGGTTTTTTTTTGGGGGGGGGAGTGTGTTTGTTTTAGTTTGTTGTAGCTTTTTTCTGTCACTCTCCAAAATGGGATTTCCTAATTTACATGAAGCCTGCTGAGATCAGAAACTTGCACTTGGTGCCATTATGGTTCCCGGACCTCTTTATCTCAACTAGGGTGAACTCTCATCTAAGACTTCCAGTCTCAGAAAGATGCCCAAAATAGGCTAAAAGGTCAGAAACTTTACACTATTTTTCATTAGGGTGCCTTATTATACATTCACACAATATATTGAGAGTAAACACAAAATTCACTTGGGAGGAGATATCCAGAGTGCCAAACTTGAAGGTTCTCTAAGACTTCCCTGCCATGTGCATGTATTGCCAAAAGAATCCAAGCCAGCTTGCCATTCTGAACTGCATTTTGGAAGAGAGTCTCTTCCACCCTCTTTTTCACTCTTGACTACACAGGATGTCAGGAAGACCACTCTCTTGGTATTAAGCACTTAAGATATTAAGGAAAAACTCAGAATAGACATACTAGAGTTAAAAGCCCAGTAAGCCCTGTCTCCTCTCTTTACTAACACCCCTTAGCAGATACTACAGGAAATATCAGAACCAAAGATAAGAATGACACTGAGCATACCCTACTGCCTCCCTCTTTGTTCACTGCTCTGAGCATCTATAGAATCACTCTCTGTATTCAGTAACTCCCCACAGCCATTTCTTCCAAAGATTTGTGTAATCAGTTTTGAATGCAACTCTTTTGACATCCATCACATTTTAAATTCCAGATTTCGTCATCAAATATGCTATGCAGGGAAGAAATGTCATATATTTTCAACCTGCCATTTAGCTCTCATACAGTAAGAAACAGTGAATAATTGTTGCCTCGTCCCTTTCTCCATGACTTGTTATTTTACATGCCCTAAACACAACTCCTCAATCACCTACTTTCCAGGCCGAAGTGTTCCAAAATTGCCTTATTTGTATTCAGGCTGTTCACCACTTTAATTGTTCCACTCATCTATCTTTATACCCTTTGTAATTCAACTACATTTATTTGAAATGTGTAGGACAAAACTAAGATTCAGGCAAGGAATTTACACAATGGTTTGTTCTCTATCCATTCTTGTGCTATTTTGACCACAGAGATGATGTTTTCATGGCATTTTTACAATAACTCCAAGGTCTCTTTCCTGAGTAATAATATTTATTTGAGAACCCATTGCCATGTATGTACAGTTTGGGCTGTTTTCCTTCTTGCACATTATTTTGCATTCATTGACATTGAGTTTCATTTGCTATTTTATTGCCCAGTCCTTCAGCAATTGACATGCTCCTACACCTCTTCATAGACAGCTTTTGTTTCAGCTAACTGAATAATTCAATTTCAATAATTTTTGTCAGTTTTCCTTAGAACCCCTTTTTGAAATAATTTGTCAGTTTTCCCAGTTGTGGAACTTGAAGTTATCTCCCAATCCTCAATCAAAAAGAAAAGCCATCTGGTCAGAGGGTCACTGAATATTGTAGAGAGTTAAGAATGGACACACAACCTGGGTGAGCTAAGTCAGAGTAAGATGCTTCATTACACTGAAATCTGGAATTAAAGCTTCAAACATCCAGGTCCAGGTGGGAAAAAAAACCCAAAAAACCCAAACCAAAACCCCAGAAAAACAGTCAACAAAAACCCTGCTATATAATATATATTATGCATATATATAGTGTATATACATACCAAGCCAAATATATATACATTAACATATATACATATATATATATATTCTTTATGATTGCTAGTTATCAAAAGAAATGTGTAAGAGTGGCTACATAAATAGTCACTTCTGATGGGCAAACAACAGTTTGACAACTAGAAGCTGTCTATGAAATGAAAGCAGAATAAAAGTTTACTCGATTGCACTTAAAGGATGATATTTTTCCAACTACGCGATAGGAATTCAATTCCAAATACGGATGCCAGGAGGAAGGTGAGGGAGTGAAAGAGGCCACACTGGGTCGAGAACAGCTGCCCTGCAGCATGAGAGGCTGCCGGCAGGTGAGGGAGAGCCGTAGTACTCTGGATGATGGATTCATGCTGTTTCTGGGTTTCTAACAAACAAAAGGGCCTATTCTTTCCTGGGGGTACCCAACTCCCGTTAAGGCTAATTGGCATTATGCAGGCACACCAAGAAAAGACTCTATACCCTTAAGTCTTCAAAGAGAAAATTAAAACCCAAACCAAATATGGCTGGCCTGAGCCTGAGTCACTGCATCCCTTTCACGCACGCTGACCCCATGGAAAACAGGAACGGCGGCAGCAAAACTCGGTGCTCGTGTCAAAACGGCCGACCTCAATGAAAAACTTCAGCCATCATAACAGCTGTCTACTGTGCACTGTAGGGGTGACAACACAGCGTTATTTAGCAACTGCTCCTGTTGTTAATAAGCAATTTCTTTTCAAAGGCATGGGGCTGGATGTTGGAATGGCAGGAAACATCCACTGCATTTGCTGCCTCTCCTAGACCACTGCCCTCAAATCACACTGAACTAGATGTTCACTTTCTCGCATGAGTAAGTACAGTTCATCTTATCTCCAGGAGAGGACAGGCGAAAGAGGGAGTTGGGATTAAAACTGAATGGTTGGTCCCCTCCCCCCGCCTTCCTTCCAGCAATCAGCCCAGTGGCTCCCGGGCAGGATGCTAGCTCCTCGGCGAGCGGCACCAGAGCAGCAGCTACGGGCCGGACACCGCGGCGCGGCCGTAGGAGGGCGGCGGGGCACGGAGGCGCCCGGGCCTCCCCGGGGTGCGCAGCCGAGCAGAGCGGCCCGGGCAGGGAAAGCCTANGACTCTATACCCTTAAGTCTTCAAAGAGAAAATTAAAACCCAAACCAAATATGGCTGGCCTGAGCCTGAGTCACTGCATCCCTTTCACGCACGCTGACCCCATGGAAAACAGGAACGGCGGCAGCAAAACTCGGTGCTCGTGTCAAAACGGCCGACCTCAATGAAAAACTTCAGCCATCATAACAGCTGTCTACTGTGCACTGTAGGGGTGACAACACAGCGTTATTTAGCAACTGCTCCTGTTGTTAATAAGCAATTTCTTTTCAAAGGCATGGGGCTGGATGTTGGAATGGCAGGAAACATCCACTGCATTTGCTGCCTCTCCTAGACCACTGCCCTCAAATCACACTGAACTAGATGTTCACTTTCTCGCATGAGTAAGTACAGTTCATCTTATCTCCAGGAGAGGACAGGCGAAAGAGGGAGTTGGGATTAAAACTGAATGGTTGGTCCCCTCCCCCCGCCTTCCTTCCAGCAATCAGCCCAGTGGCTCCCGGGCAGGATGCTAGCTCCTCGGCGAGCGGCACCAGAGCAGCAGCTACGGGCCGGACACCGCGGCGCGGCCGTAGGAGGGCGGCGGGGCACGGAGGCGCCCGGGCCTCCCCGGGGTGCGCAGCCGAGCAGAGCGGCCCGGGCAGGGAAAGCCTACGGATCTAGCACATTTACCTGGATTGCACCAGCATTCTTTCCTCTGTTTTAAAAATTGAATATGTTTCGTACCCTTTGGTTTTGACTTCTAAAGCACAAATTAACTCTTACAAAAATCCCCCCTGCCTTTCCCCCAAAGCAGCTTTATTTCCTTAATAGTTACCATGAGCTATCTTCTGGCGGGTTCTGAAAATATAAGTGGACTACACTGTGCAGTTACATCTCAATTATAAGCTCAGTCTGTGAAGCAATGTAACAGATTTGTGAGACCTGACTTCCCTCTAATGAAAGACTAGACCATTAGGCATGTTTTTAAAGAGATTTATTACATTCTTTATTTCTTGTATAGAATACTAGAGCTTCTAAAAAACCCCAACTCTACCAACAAACCAAACCAAAAGAACAATATTGCCTATTTACAAGTCACTGATACTAAGAACAACTGAAGCAATAGGTCTCATATCATAGTTATTCAGCTGTTCTAAATTCGACCTTTAGTGCTTTTGGCTGGTGAGACAGCTGTATTAGTACTCTTTTCAAAAATTGTATATAAAATATCTTCTATTTGATCTTCAGTCTGAGAATTCTTTCCTTTCCTTTGAATCATAGAATGATTGAAGTTGGAAGGATGCATGTAAGGTTCATCTAGCTCAGCCTCAAAGTTTTTCAATGCTCAAAGCAGGGTCAACACTGATTGAGTCCCACAGGCTTTTGTCCCGTTCTTTCTTGACGCCTCCAAGGACAGATTTGACAGCCACACAAGCGACTTGTTCCAGTGCTTAGTTGTCTTTACCATTACAAACACCTCTAGTTCAATTTAGGACCACTCCTTGATCTTCCACCATGCAGTGCAGCAGTGTATTACCCTGTCTTCTCAGCCCCCTCTGATCATGCTGCTGTTGGCAGCCAAGCTAAAATCAACTACTCTCTCAGCCTTTGTCTTGTTCTCCAATCCTGCGCCATGATGGCTGCAAAGGTTGCTGCTGGTTATTTCCTTTAGCTCCAAATGGCAGCCCTGCCCTTGAGCATGTCAGCAGCACCTCCCACCCTGCCCCCCATCTTGGTGACCCCTGCCAACTTGATAAGGGTGCTTTTGATATCTTTAACCTCAAATGACAAATTTACCTTTTCTGCCAAGAAAAGTTCTGACAAGTCTCATTGAACATATCTCAAGAATTCCTTTCAGATTTCTACCTTCTTTAAGGTCTCTATCATGGCCTTTTTTCTTTGACTACTTTTTTACTGAACCACTATGCACCCGCCCTTAGATAGGTGAATTATTTAATTACTAATTTTCACTTTTAGCAAATTATTTTAAAATTTTATTTTAAATTAGTTTTGGTTTTCCTTATATTAATACAGATTCCATGTTTTTACTTCCAGTATTTAAAGACTCAGATTTTGACTTCTAACCTTCTCCTTTATTTGTCTTTTTAAGTATTTGTTTCCTTCTCTGCTCTTCCCCACAAAGGTTAATTCGGTAGATACTTTACACGAACAGCTTCAGCTATCTGCCCCTTACAGATTATTTAAAAATATTTTTTGTTTCCCCTCCCCTTCCCAGGTTAAAAAGTCTAGTGGTTTTTCTGGGCTTCCTTCCCCCCANTGAACAAGAGCATATTAAGACAATGATGTATAAACTTTGAGGCATCACCTATGTGCTGCTCAGGTGCTGGTTTTGGTGTCTAGAACTGTAGTCTGCATCATAGTGTCAAGAGGGACTATTGGATCTACATATGATTAAGCCTCTAATTACAATGGTGTTTTCTCATTTTTAAAGACTATTTTCCCTTATGCCACTGTCTTGATGCAGTTTGAGATAAACAACAGAAATTTAGCTATTCAATTTCAATACAAGTATGTTTCATGTTAATCATATAGTTAACTCATTCACTGGTTTCCCAGTCTCCTTCAGAATACAGAACTGCTATTATATCTAAAGTTAGTCTAGCTGAATATCTTTTCTTTTTGGAGACATCTTTAAGTAAACGAACCAACTGCTTCACTGAAATTCAAGGTACAGTAGCTTCTATGTGCATTTGCTAGCTAGAGGTGATAAAAGCATTTCCACCATCTTATTGTAATACTTTGTGAAATGTAACTACAAGTATTCAGTTAACAATAATGCCAGCAGTGTAGCAGACTAAAATTCAAACACAAAATGAAATTGTTTTAGTTAAGCTCTTTTAAAGCATGATTTATTCTACTGTTAGATTCAATCACCCGCTTGTAGACTTTAGATGTACAACTGTCATGCTACATAAAACCTTTAGACCTAATGTATATAGCACAATTAAATTTCAAACAATGAGGAAATCAGGAATAATTTTTCCAAGAGCACTACATAGTAGAAAAATTAAATAGGCCATTTACCATTACATCTATTCTCTATTAAGTTGGCTCTCGGAATTTCCTGCAGGGAACACTACATATTTTACACCTCCAGTGGATGAATTTTGTAAGAATGTTTACTTTCTCTAGTTGTTAAAAGTAATTTCCTCATGCCTGTTCACAGACTCACATTTTCAAAAATCCAATCAAAGTGAAAAAAAACTAATGAGAAGTCCAAATGGCTTTCATGGTGGACCACTTTGCTAACAAAAATCTATTTTTGCATTATGTTGTCAGGCTTCCAAGGAGTACCTGCTGTCTTCTGCAGCCGAAGTACCCAAACTTACAAGCACAAGACACTTTTAAGAGGATACAGAGGATATCCCAAAACATTTGTGCCAATGAGCAATGCCTTATTACCTTCAGACTGTTATGGAAACTTCTCCCACTTCTATGAACGACTTTTTCTAATAATCCAAATAAATTATTGTGCTTTGTCAGTTTGACAGGACAGCAGATACAATTATTTTGTTTGTGATCTTAATCACAGAATATTCCGAGTTGTAAGCAACCCACAGTGATTACCAAAGTCCAACTCCTGGCCCTGCACAGTACAACCTCAAGAATCACATCATTCCATGTAACTTGATGTCAGACAACAGAAAGATTGATGTCTCAAGACATTTTGGGATGCACGTTGGGGGGTAGGATGCAGGTCAGGCCTTGCCATGGTGAGACAGTGAACTGCCCCCAGCTCCCAGCCCTGGAGCCTCTATCCCAGCCTGGCAGTGGTGCCAATCACAGGCACACCAGAAGCAATGGTCCACTCTGCCCTAACTCAGCTTCTGAGTGGCCAAATGACCAGAAGTCCCACCCGAGGGAAAAGCCCAGGGGTATTTAAGGCCAAACACAAAGCTTTCATCTTGACCCTACCTTCATCTTGGAGTTTCTGTCTGAACACTGCTGGCACCCAGAAGTGGGTAGTTATATGTGTGCTTTTCTATCCATCTTTCTTCTTCTAATTCAGTCTTCTTGGAATTTCTTGAGTAACTTAAAAGCCAATGGGCTTAAAGTTCGCAAAGTTGAATGGGCCAAGTTAATGCTCTGAGAGGCATTTTATGTTGACTGAATGTTGTGCTAAACCTTTTGCCAGAGTTCCTTGATTGTGCCAGTAGACTTTTGTGTTGTTTTGGCCTCTTGAGAATATCTTGTCGGTATTGCTCCCGTGCATCAAACTCAGACTGCATGAACCATTGTAAGCCCTTTTAAAAGTCTCGTTGAGCAAATTGATTGGAGCCTTACACCTGTAGAAATCTACAGGCATCTCTGGATATAAGTTTGCACAAGTCTTTATTATAAGTTAATAGTTACAATTCTATAAAAATCAACAGAAGTGATTTTTGAATTGGCTGGTTTTCAACATGCCTCTGCATGAGGCAGGAATATGCTGAAGCATAGCTGTGTGGGCCCACATGCACAGCTAGAGGTAGTTACTCAAAAGGAGTCACTAAAATACTTGCTGTTTGGGTGGAAATGAAACTAATGAAAATAATGTTTTGCAAAATGGGTATGAAGATGTAGAGCCCATTAGAAATGGCTTGGCCTCTATAGCCTCACTGACAACAGTATTGTTCTCTGCACATCCTCTCCTCTATCCAGTTCCATCCTCAGTAAAAAATACTCACAGCTTCTCAAGCCTATACTTCAGATAACTCCTATAAATTCACTGTCCTGCAATGACAATAAGCAAGTAAATGAGTAATAGTACAAACTGTACCCTGCAGCCTTTGCATGTTTTTGTAAGAACTTCCCAGTGGGACAAGATCTTTAACATCCTTTTCACACTTGCAAAATAGACACAATTTAATCCTGCACAGTACAACAGTGAAATGAATGAAATGGGTACTTCAGAAAAATGCTATTACTTGAATTAGTTTGTAAAGACAACCCAGCAGGTAGCAGTCAAAGTAGATTGGCAAGAAAATGAAATAGGCTATATCATACCTCCACTGCTTCCCAAATATTCTTTGCTTTCTACCTAACTGGCAATCTGACAAAAAAATTAGGCAATGAAAAGTTATGAAAAGTTTTGTGCCACCGATGTGTGTGGAATGTGCTGCGAAGCACTTTCTGCTCATTAAGTCTACGTGTGTTCACAGCATGTAAGAAAACAAACGTATGCACAATTAATAGCACAGAATATTACTCAATATCAATCTGAAATACAAAAATCCTGCTTCAATCTGTTATATCTCTGGAAACACTTCATTTATGATAGTTATAAATGGCAAATACCTACCTAGCTAACAAATGTATAATCAGCTTCTGATTCAATCACTTCTCATGTCAGTTTTTAATTTTCTCAATAGTTTTTTTTTAGTCCCTGCAAGTGTTGCAATTCAACCAATTCCACTCAAGGCTATGCAAAAGACATAACATCGGTTTTATGTTTTGACTGACTATGAAAATGATGTATGCACAAGCTTGTCTAAAAACCTTTCAAGATTGCTATGAACATCTATGTGTAAGTCCTACATGCCACAAGAGCAATGAATGTTACAACTATAAGCAAAACCCAACATGCCTCTTGTACACATGATATCAACAAAAGAAGCTCCCTGTGTACATTTTATATTAAACACTGGTAATTTGAAGAAAATCCCATAAACAGAAAATGGTCTTTACAACTTAAGTTGTCTCAGGTGCCAAAATCATAAATTCAAATTAATTCCAACATCTTGTTCACTATCATAGGGAAATATTAAAGTGACCCTCCCTCTTCCTTCTACTGAAATTACATCACCTTGCTATGTGGACAAGTCCCACATTCTAGTTTTTAGGCTTCACACAAGCCTTTTTCATGGCCAGTATTTTCTCAGTTCTCATTACACTACCAGCACACCCAGGATCACCACAACTATACCTATACTCCTTTTAAAATGCAACTAGGAGGATTCAATTTCTCTCATCTCAGTATTTTTAACTACTAATGCCTATTTCTTAAGAAATTATTTCTTCCTCTTTGAACTTCCCCAATGAAGACGGCTTCTGCAACATCATCTGCTCCTTCCACAAGTGGTCCTGAAAGCTCTTGCAGGCAGCTCCTACTTCCTTCTTCAGAAGCCTCTGAAAAATGCTCCTCCAATGTGTCAAGAGTAAATTCTGCAGCATACTTCATATTACTGAACTGATCAGGTTGGAAGCTGCTTGCTTCCGACAGTTGTCTGACACCACTGAAACTACTTACTGGACTTCTTCCTCTGGCTCTCTCTAGATTGGAGAAATTCACATGCTTGCATTTGCACAGACCAAAGACACTACAATGACATTCTGAAGGCTGCGCAGGCTGTCAAGGTTACAGTACAACTATATATAAATTGCTCTGTCTCTCAACATTAATCATTTACTAGAAGACACATTATAAACTACATGTACTTATAACAATATTTGTCAAAATTGATTTAGACATTTTCCGTAAGAGAAGAAAGGAACATTTTTGCTAGAAATACATTTCAGATTATGTTGCTCTTAGTAATATTAAAATTTATTTGAAGTAATTAACATAAAAACAAATTTACAGCTGAATTAAATTGAAAAAGCAGAAAAGGAATATTTTCAACCAAGTAACAGACTAAAAACCAGAAAGATGAAAAAATTTAAAAAAAATTTTATAAATATTTTTCTGTCTCTTGGACCTACTTATGGCATCAATAGATGCTAACAATCTAAGAACAAACCGGCATGCTAATGCTAACCATGAATGTGTTCTAATATTAGCATCTGCTTAACTTGCTTCAAAATGAAAAATAATGTTAACACAAGGAAGCTACTCCAATGAAAATAATTTAGGGGGTCAAAATAATTTTTCTAAGACTTCCATCACAAAGCTCCCCAAACTATTTACAAGAGGAAAACACAATTCACCCTCATCTCATTTGCTATCCATCCATCCTGCTTGAAATATCGATGAACTCAGAACTAAATCCTATTTTTTTTCTTGGAAACATGAAGTAAAAGATTTTTTGATGTCCTTGATTTAACATCCAGTGGCACATTTCCTTGAGAAAGGCTTCTAATGAAGTTTCTTGACATATTCTGTTCTTGCTTCCTGCTCTTCATTTTAATTCCTAGTGAAGAAAGAAATACTATTAGAAATAGGGAGACACTCATTCAGTAAATGTAAGTAGCATTTAACCTACATGGATCTCCTTTTCAGAATATGTCTATAATTTTTACACATTTCTTACCTTTACCAAAAGCCTAATTTTAATATGCAAAAATGTAATCACTTTTAGCTCCGTAATCCAGTGTTTTAATTATCTAGAAAGTCCCATGATTAGACCCTCAACTGACATGAGATGCTATCAAAAAGGCCCAGAGGTCTATACAAAGATGTAGAAATATGTAAAAATGTAATTAATCCTTCTTGTAGATTAGTATTGAAAAGTGAACACTATGTCAGAGAAAGTGTTGTCTTTTTAATCTGAAAACAACTTTTCCTCTTAAGTATTTGCTTATGGTTTATTCTGTTCTTGCAACGCATGCTCTTGAAAATAAAGTGTATTTCATATTCAGTTAAAAATTGAACAATCAAAAATTTATTCCCATTTCAAAACGTGCTTCTGTGTTACATAGTTTCCCGATTCCAGAGTGGTGATTAAATAGTGGTAACTTCATGACCTGATCTGTTGTAGTAGACATCGATTCTGATATAACTGTGTATGCAATTTGCCAAATAAGTAACTTGGTTAGACAGAGTTTAGACTGAGATATTCAGTTTCCAGAAAGCTTCTTGTAATACAACCTCAACATTTCTCATGAATGCAGAGTAAGACACTTTCATATGTACTTGCTCCCTCACAGCAATTTTTACTTAAAAATATGTATATGCTGTAAAACTGATATATTGCGCGTGCCACTGGAAAAAGCTACACAATGGAAATGCTTTTTCATATTGCTTTTGTATTTCATAAGAAAAGCAAACTACAATTTTAAAACTAATTTTGGATCTCCTCTAAACAGCCCAAGAAGATCATTAAATGTATCTTTGAAGACAGAGAGGAAAAGGAGGCAATTGGGTAGAGATGAAGGAAAATTGTATGGATTTAGCATATCAAAATCTGCTGCAGGTGCCAAGCACTAGAAAAGGTAGAGATTTTTATAAAATTGTGAAGACATTTGTGAACATTGGCTGAAAAAATTATTTGTAACTGATTTTTTTACAGAAAAGACTTATGCACCTCAGAGAGAAGCCATATAATTGAGGCAAACTTTCACAGAACTTGCTAATATTATCAGCAGTATGTTAGAAGCAAAATAATTTTTCCTCAGTTATTGTTTTTGCCCAAAATAGCCCCAAATTTTAAGACCAATAAATCTCTGAAAAAAACCTGTTATCTGTTAAAACAAATCAGTGGTGTTGTAAAATAAAGCAAATAATTAAAAACAGGCTGGAAATTATTAGAGAATTTTATTTCCTGATAAACCATACTTGGGCAAAGACAAAACTGGTAATTAAGTTCAACAAATTTCTCAACAAGAACATAAACTATTTTAGGTGGAAGACCTTGGCTCTTGGGGAAAAGGTTTTCCCAACAACCTCATAATAATACTGAATTTTGATTAGATACTATCTATATAACTGATATTCTGATTTTTTTTTTAATAAAGGGTTACACTATTCAAACCAATGGCTTAGTATACTATCACAGCAATACATGCTATTAAATTGACAAAACAAACTGAGTAGCAATCTTAATTTTGCACTTGCTGTACAATCACTGTTACCAAGGCAGTGCCATCCTTTCAAGCTCTGACACTTACCAGCCACTTGGGGTACTCGCAAGGCTGCGTGGCTTAACAAGACATCCTGTCGAATGCGTTTTGCAGAAACTGGGTCTTCCCGGCTGCCCAGCACAGTATTTGATGTAGAACTGGAAAAGTTGCCAGAAAGGAGTTTGCTTACAGTACAGTCACTAAGCTTACTACAGTAGTTTAGGCCTTGCAATCTAGAAATACTTTAAATATTATCCAGTGTTCATAGAATCATAACAGAATGCAAATAATAAACTGATTTATTATGTATATCTACATCTATGGATACTATTCCCTGTTTTCCCTTTTAGAAATTTACAAAAATGCTTCTACTGTGAAAATAAGAACTAATATTGCCACTTGTATTAAAAGGCAGGAAAATACATCACTTTTTTTTTTGAAACTACAGAAGCCAGTTTGATGGTCATCACACACAAATTATACTAAGAAATAATCTTAAGGCATGTTACAAAATCCCTGAAATTACCAAGCTGTGTTTATTGAACAAATCACACTTTTTTATCACTACAATAACTTTTCTACAGCCTCCAACACAGTTGGAGGGGGTGGCTTCATAGCAGACAATACTTTTTAACTAGGCTGCAAGAAAACTGTTACAGCTTCAAATTCATTAAAACGAAACCTCTATATTTTATCCATAGCATTTTATGTGATGGACTTAAGGTCTACAGTGAAAATTATGAACCCATCTGATCTCACCCTTTTACAATTGCCTCACAAACTTCCTTAGTTCCACTCTGCAAGACAGCCTCATAAACAAGCTAATCGTATTTATGTCCCAGGTTCCTATGCTCTTCCTGTTCCAGAAACAAATACTGTATTATTTCCACTTTGTTGTCCCTTAACTCACACTTCCTTAATAATAATTTTCTGCCTAAATGAAAATATATAGCAAGCAGCAAATACTAAGACTTTCCTTGTGCCAGTCCTAAAAATCTACTCATGCATGCTTCTTGCAAGAGAACTTATGCCAATAGGAATGTAATGTTATTTGGTAAAATAGTTTCTCTTATGACTGACTTGCCTCTTATCCCTTATCCTCAAAATATGACTGTTTCAAATTATACTTCTAATGGGGACAATATGACTGAAATTTATATTTTTATTCTAACGTTAGTAAGAGATGAATGACTGGAGTGAACCACTTCAATCAGGGAAAGCACGGGAGAGTAAAGAGGGAAAATGTAAAGAGAACAGAATGAAGGCACTCTCTGAAAAGTACGAGCATATTCCTTTCCTGTTTTGCAAATGTGTTTTCATTCCTTCTCTTCATCATCAACTGCTAGACAAAACCATAAAGAATTTCAGTCTACAGACAAGTTACTGAGGCAGAATGATCTCTGTAAAAGGAATAGAGGTCCTGGGATTTTTCTGTAGTGTAATTTTAACTTGGAAATTTGTGTTTGAGACACAAAAGAAACAGGTGAGCAGAAAGGGTGAGTCTTTTGGGCAGAAATAAGCATATATATATATATATGTTTTAAAATTATTACACAGTTATTACAAAAAAAGTACTTTAAAAGCTTGTCTGAGAACGTTTATCTTAAGACTAGATAAATCAGGCTCCAAAAGTTCTCTCTAGGGAGAAATATGGGAATGTAAAAAAAACTAGCTTGTTTTCAGAGAACAGGTGATTTATTTAGCTAAATTCAAAATCAGCTATTTGAAAATGTGAGCAGTGCCTCTTTTCTCATCCTAGAGCAAAAGAGTTTATTCCTCATCCTAGCAAGACAGTTTAGAACAGTAATTGATAACAATTAGAACAGTAACATAAAACTAGACCAGATCAATCTGATCTCCTAGGATAATTCTCTATTTCAAAGGTGCTAATAAACAAAAAGGCACTTAGGTTTCTTCCATGTCCTGTGATCTATCTATAGACTTGTTCCAACAGTCTTGAGATATTTGCCATAAGACCTGTGTGGTGGTAGCTCCACTCACTGTCTAGCAACAGGTGACTTGTAAAATGATTTTTTAAAAAGTTGTATCAATTTTTGCTTTTGGAAATATGACAAAAAAAAAGACCAGCTGTTTCATCAGCTGTTCCATAGCCAATCAGGCTTTAAATACATTAAATAAACTCAAAACCAACCAACCAAAGAAATACACACACAAAAAAATTACAATTCAACTTATTGTCTATTCAGTTTCAGCTTTTCTGATGCTCCTACTAACAAGCCTCTTTTAGGGTCATAAACCAGAAGTGATGATATGAAAGTTCTTCCTAGAGCAGATAGCAAAAATTAAGTCACAATATATGAGACTGAAAATGAATTATCAGAAAAACAAAGTTGCTCACGTAAGTATTGTCATGTATATTTTTTTCCCTGCTTTCCATTTTGGTAGTTTCCAATGTGTTCCAGCAAAGGCAGAACATTTCCAAAAAACTTAGATTTTTAATTGATGATGAAATTTCTCTTTTCAGAATTACAAGCCATCCTTCTATTTTGAGTAGACAGCAGCTACACAAGATATGATACTAGTTTTAAACTATTAAAACAGAAGTTCTTATACCAAGATTTAAAAAACAAGTTAAACAGAAAAACAACAAAAAAATTCAATTGAATTCAAACATATTTGAATCAGAACATGCCGTATGTGGTCCAAATGACTTGTATAAGATGTTTTCAGATTTGAAACAGAATATCTAAACTGAAGTAAGAACATAAGAAATGAAAACTCATTTTGTAGAGAAGGGTTAGTTTAATCTTACCTTAATACCTTTCTTTTTCTCTGAGCAGCTGAAGTCATTGCCATATATGAGGGCTTCTCAAATACTGGAGCGTAAGTTTTGTTTCTTAAGGAAGAAAGATCAAGTCTGAAATAAAGGAATTACATTTTTGTAACACATTCTTGGTAAAAGTCAAGTAAATTTGTTCTTAACTGTAAAGAAATATATGGTAAGTTGAAAACTAAAACTGGAAATTCATTTCATTAATGTTACTTGAGGTAGCTTTACAGAACTCAGATGTACAGAGCAGCTTTAAGCATGGCATTCCACAATGTGGTTAAGTATCCATTTTACAGACAGGAAACATAAGGCCAGGAGAAAGTAACTTGCCTGAGGCATCACAATTAATTTAAAAAATGCTGTATGTTCTTTTTGGTACATATCTTATACAACAGGATAAGCTTTCAAATTCATTTCTTGTCACTAACATACTACTGTTTTCAAAGAATGGCTGAATTGAATCTGATGTTGATGAAAACTGAGGGTTTGATTTTCAAAATGTGGGGTTCATTTATAAAATGAATATAAACAGAAAAACCCAGCTGTAAAGACAGACAGGATTAAATTATTTGGTAATATTTCTTGCCCATATAAAAGGAAAATACCTTTGTACAATGCTATTGCTGCATGGCTGTGACTCCTTCATAGATGAGTAAGTAGACATTTCAGTTGTTTCATCTGTACCTTCATAGAGAATTACTGTTGCATTCCTGACATCTTCATTGCACTCCGGGATTACATCACATGTAGTGTCCATAATACTGGCCTTTTTGACTGGCATATCTGTACTACATGCACTGACTTCCTCTAAGCCTGCAAGGTGTAAAGCCGCCTTTACCACAGTCTGAGTACAAAAGCTTTGTACCGGCTTTCTGCAAGAGTCTGGCGTATAGACTATAGGGTAGACCTCCTTGGCAAGAGAATCCTCCAGGTGCTGGAGGCTGCATTGGCTGGAGGCAGGTGGACTTGGAGCTACGACTGGAGAGTCCATTAGCTTCCTCCTAGTTCTTTTCTGTGGTGGTTCTGTATATTCTAATACTTGTTGTGTATTTTTCTTCATTTCTTGTGATGGTCTACCAAAAGAGGTGCCTGTGAAACATAAGTAACAATGGTTAGCACATCTACCTGTACATACTACTTAAATTTTGAGTTTTCCCTCTTCTTCCCTACTGAGATATTAGCAGACATTATTATTATAAATACTATTTATTTCATATTCATATGAACTTGATCATATAAGTGAAAATATTTCTATTGCAGCATTGTCTAAGACGGTATTTGCTCTGTAACACTCAAAGTATTATAAACATGCATAGGTTGGCATAGTTAATCCCAGTGGTTAGACAAATAATCACAAGAAAGATATGACACATGACAAGAGGGAACAGAAGAGTAAGAGTATTGAAAATTATTGCACTACCATGAAAAAACTCATATTTTAAGGTGGTTCAATCAAAGTAATCTACAGCTGACTCCTGATCATAGCCATTTTTCCCCCAGCAAATACCATGCAGAATAATGAGAGACTGTTGAAAAAGGAATAACACAGGACCACTTAGAGAGACAAAATTATCTGACACTGCAAATGAGAAAGTAGGGTTTTGTAAATGGGGAAACAAAGAAGTTACTAGGATTCTCTCACCCTACTACATCAACACTGAGGAGCAAAGCTCTTGAATAACAACTTCCCCCACCCTCAAATATAAAGTAAGCAATACGGTGTAATTGGCCATTCTCATTCATCCCGATTTAAACTATTTGTCTTGAAGTGTCCTAATGTTTTTATTTTCAAGCCGGTGGTAATAAAGGCAATCGTCAAAGTAAGGCAGAAAAGGCCTTTCTTTTATTCAAGCTTTGTGAAGTGAAGGAGGATCATTTTAAGACACAGCTCACTGTTCAAATGGGTAGGCAACTGGTGACTTACAGTTAGTAACAAAAAACGATGGAATTTCTTTTTTAAAGAAATCAAGAACAAGAGAGTGCTGTCAAAACCCCAAGTGCTTCTATACTTAACTTCCAGTGCAAATTTAAGAAATGAAGCCTAGTATCCTTAAAATGCCTATGGATTGGCTCCCCTTCAGCTGGCAGCCACAGATTCATACTTCTCCTTTCTGCATTACCTACTCCATGGCTATGAGCAACTAAACTGCAAAAAGAACTGCTTTTTAAATTCATGCAAGTTACTCAGGAATTAGCTACAGTATTCCTAGAACAGTGTTGATAAATATTCATTTCTTCTAAATTTCACTCTATTTTTACCTCAGACTAAGAAAGCTAGTTTGAACTCCTCAGTCTGAATGCTTCTATAGTTCTCTCTCATGTGTTAACACTTAGGGCATTTTAACTGTTTTGAAAACATTCTTTAAACAGGACAAAGATTGATTAAAAACATGTATGTATTGTATTATTTCACCTCCACAAGCTTGATTTGTTACAGAAAGCAAGGCTTAAATAGCTGCAGTTTTTTCTCTGCTTACCATTGCACAGGCCCCATTGAATTCTGACTTCATCGACAAGTTGCAACCCAATTTGCCAAGAGGCTTTAAAAAAGCCAGTTTCCCCAAGTACCCTCAGAAATCAGATGTCTTTGAGATAAGGCCCAAGTAAGATCCTCATTGAAGAAAAGCCAATGAGGGATGATCTCGGCACTGCTTTTGCCTACACACTTCGGTAGACATACCATATGATCGGACACCCAGCTCCGTGAGATGATGCCCAACTAGAAGATACAAAATAGAGCTGTAAGAGACAGCAAAGGATTCAAAGACCACAATGAGACCTAGACCTGTTCCAGGAGGATAGCAGAGGTAGTATCAAAGTGTGTACAAGGAGCAAGTAAATTAGATGGTTAGATACAGGCCACAAGTCTATTCTACGTTGCCACAACTTAATTCAATAATGAAACCACTGTAAGAACAAAGCAAACATTTATTCCTCACTTACAGGCTTAGTGTCAGAATGAACATTGTTTAAATTGCTTATGGGAAAAGTAGTGTGGACAATTATATGAACGATTATTATTTTGTTACATGAATGATTACAATTCTATTATATTGTTTCCAGCTTTGAAGAAACACATACATGGAAAACTTGGGCCTGAGAGGACTACCTGACATGAAATAACTGAACTGTGAATTTGCCTATGTGTGCACCTATGTACAGTTCACTTTATACATGTAAAGGACTTTTTTTTGTTAAAATGCAAAAGACATTATTTGCTTATATGGCATCTAATCCATGGCTAGCTTTCACCAGGTGAAATGCAGCAGGTTGCTGAGATGCAGTTCCTTGATTGTAAACTAAACACTAAATTGATTCAGGATATTCTTCATGAGTAGTGGAATGGAAACAGCAGTAAAACAGGGCCTGAGTGTTCCCCAAATAATCTTTACCTCCACCAAAAAACAACTAGGCCCACTGTGATAAAGACATATTTCTCCAAGACTTAGTAGGATTTAGTAACAAACAAGAAACTTATTTATGAACAATTTAAAACACCTACTCTGACACTGTCAACAATGCTATGCTTCATTAATATGCTTGCTTTTTAATTTTGTTTTAATGAGTACCATATATACTTTGTGTAATAGACTAACAAATGTTTTAAAAAAAATTGTAGTCATCACAACCAAAAACTGAATCCAAGCATTTTTTAAAAAGACTTTTGACATATTATACTCTTAAATACAAGAATAAGGTTTATATAATCTAGTGTTTGAAATAACTATCCATTAAACGCCTCAGGACACATTTAAAATATTAATTTATTAGTTTTTACTCCTACTTATACGCATCTGAATGTCTGTTTCAGGAAAAATAATGGTTAGAACTCTATTAGTCCATTGTTACATTAGGGTGGGGAGGTTTCAGTTTCAGAAAGTTTGCTTACTGTAAGACACTGAGGTTTTGCTAATGTCCTAAAGTTACTAAAAGGAAGTCTGATGGAGAAACATTTTGGTGGGAGTGCCAAGGTTTAGAAGCTTCTACAGGCCTAAATATTGGAAGCATTTTAAAATTAACTGTAAATGCTAGCATTTAAATCATTAACTAAATACGTAAAGAACACAAAAGGTACTGCCAACATAAATAATTTGATGAATTCCATCATAATGGACAGCATTTTGTACAAGTAAACTAATAACGACAGTTGCAGGAATTCTATATAAAGCAAATATAACCTGTTAGCTTATACAAAGACCTATTTTTAAAATCTATTTATTTCTGGAATAAAACTCATTTTAAAACTAAGTTAAAACACAAAAAGCTTTTCTTGTCATTAAAGTGTTGGAAATCATATAAAATACTTAAGAAGTGTCCCTCCCCATAGCTTTTTGTGAAAATATTATGTTGTTCCTTACACAGTAAACAGGTAAACAAACATCACCAGCAGTGTCATATTTAACTTGGCTTCACTAAATAACAGAAACAAAATATGATTAGGAAAAACCAACTCCAAAATCCCAATTCCACTTTAGCTTGTTGTTCTACTGTATAGAGCTCCTAACAGTTATGATCTCAGGTAAATAACAATATAGCAAGAAAAACATTTGGACCCACAAAATAAGGAATTGCCAGTGTTTCTATTTCCATCTTATTAAGGGAGCAAGATACTGAAGCTAGTTGCTAACTTTTTTGCAAGTGCTTTTAATAGCTACTATTGAGAAGTTTATGTAAAATGGACTCAGACAACAGAAGTTGCTACAGAAACTCTACTTTACTACTTGCATAAATTTCTAAATACACGGTACTGAAGATGATATGGTGGAGAACCAAGTAGGGCCATTTAAAATTCTTTAAAGAACAAATCTAAATAGTTCCTGAATGGATGTCTAATAGTAATCATTATTTATTGTCATTATTTCCCTACTGAAAGAGAAACAACATGCTCCACCTGTAAAAAAAAATTTTGAAACCTGTTCCATAATAAGGGATAGAAATTAGAGTCTATATATGCTTCATGTTTTATAGCTACTTCAATCTTTTGCATCAATATAATAATCATAATTCAGTAGTATTTTTTACTTCACATACAAAAATGAATCACTTATGTACTTTACAGAACAGCCACAGTTAACCTGACAAAGTAGCTTAAAAGAAAAATTTGGAAGTTTTATTTCCTTAACTTGTACTTTCAGCTACAATGCTTCTCTTTAAAAATTAACATTATTCCAAATATATTTTAGAGAAGAGATCCTTAATTTCAGGCTGATGTTTATAAAAGATAATTGTCAAAATTCTTTAAGATACTATTTAAGAGATTCACTCAGAAATTAAACACAAAAGCCATAATCCACTGATCAACCACCCCCATCCAGTAATACGAGGTGGTTTCGTTCCTTAGTTTGTTGTATCATTTGTCCCAAAAGACTACTCAGAAGCACTGATTTATATGACAAGAAACATAGCAATATCAGATATTTACAGCCCTGTGCATTAATACGAGAAGCAGAATACACTATGGGTGAAATCTGGGTCACAGCAAAAGTGAGCAGAGCTCACGGCAAAACAACTCTGATGAATTGAGTTAGTTCTAATTGACATTAGGGACAAAATAATGGCCAAGACTTCTCTTCTTCTGGAACTCATGCTAATACATGCATAATGGGATTATTTCTGGAAACTGTGCTAAATTAAGTCCACCAGGTTGTTCTGCTAAAGTGAAATTAAATATTAATGTATTCATTTCAATAAACATTTCTGGGCTACCACTGATTGATCAAATTACAATTCTAATCATACATTTTCATTCTTTTAACAACTGACTCATGGAATTCCAAATTGCAAATGAGGTCTAGTCAATGCATTTCAATTATTTAATATTCCTGTGACCCAAAGGCATCATCACTGTGATGGCAAGTTTCACAACAGTTTCACAAACAATAGCTGTGAACTGAAAAAGGCTCAAATCCAGGCTGCATTCTTGCAAGTCCTGGTGATCAGGTGTATTGTTTTACACAGCATGAGAAAGAATACTTAGAAGTCACATAAGATAATGTTTGAAAGAGCTACTTAAGACAAATCTTTCCTATTCCAGACACATGCTTTTCCTGCTTTTAATCAAATCTTTTACTATGCACAATTATACCCCAATTATTTCTGCCATACAAATTAAAAAAATGACTTTTCAAATGAGAATGTTTGTGACAAGGGGAGGCGATGGGTTTTTTTTTTCCTATAAATCAATTCCATTCTCTCAGTGGTAATGTACAGTAAGGCTTCTGGAAATGGGATGCTTGAAACAGTGCCAAGAACTTCCTCATTCACAGAAATACTTGCAAGTACCAGTCACAGCTCTCCACTCCTCAGTCTGAATTCTGAATACTGTGTAGCTTCCCATTAATGAACATTAAAGAATGGATGCCTGTGGCACTGTACCCCCTCTTACTGATCACTTCCTGCCCTCTCCATGGGGTCCCCCTCTTTCCCCTGCCCCTAGTCCTGGCCACTCCCTCGAGTTCTCCCTATTGGTTGCTGTATCCCAATTCCGCCCATGTACCATCCCTATGCCCTGAAACCATTTGCCCATGTGCTCTCCCCGCCCCCTTGGTACCCGGGTAAACTGAGGCTCCAAGCCATGTGACCCCCTCTCTTTCTCTGCCTCTGGGAGCAGCCTGCCAGCAGCTCCTCTCCTCTGCCTTTGGGGACCAGCACGTATGCTGGCCTCAAGCTCTGGGGAGTCAGCATGGAATAAAGACCTTCGCAGTGCCATGCAGAAGAGCCTTCTTAACTCCTTTGCCATCACTGAAGTTGCAGGCTTACAGCTAGCCAGAGCAACAGTGCTGAGATGGACTGCAGGACGGCAGAGAAGTCCCCGCTGTGCTCCTAGGGCAAGCTGCAGCAGCTAAGCAACACCAAGCACTGCAACAGATGCCCAAAGATATTCTTAAATGAACTTGTTTCCATAGCTTGTGCCTTCTTTGATACAAACAGTTAAATTGTTCATGACATTGCACATTTATGGTTAGATGAAGCATACAGAAGTTTAATCTAAATTTTTAATGTATGTGTCAAAAAAAAGAGAGAAGATATTGGAAAGCCAGCATTTTTTGTAAAAAGCAACAATTTAAATTTATAATTAAGGTCAGAATTTTACATAAGGTGTTTAAAGGTTCCAAAGGCTAAATAAAAACAAGATAGAAGGAGGCCAAGTCCTGTAATGAAGCGGTATATGTGCTTCAGCAAACCATATGAACTTCAATTAGCTTTCACTAGAAATCAAGAGTTGATTCACAAGAATTGATTATCTTGATAATTTGAACATAAAAACAGATACTGAATGAATGGCCAGAAAATATCTTTATCTTTTCCTCCCACACTGTGACTTCATATTATTTAATATATAAGAGACTCTTTCCATGGAAGAAATCTTCATTAGAAACAAAGATTTAGGCATTACTCCAAATCAGCTGAAATTCTTTGCTATTTTGAAACTCCTGATAGGAAGAAGGATCTTATAACAAGATAATATCAAAATCAATTAATATAATAAAGTAAGAACATTTAAAATTTTATTCCAAGAACTTATTTCCATAGAAGACTTTTAACAAAACCTAGAATGAATCCCCCTACCCTTTCACCTTTGCTATCCTTCTCTTTACAATTTTTAGATTCCTTTTCCACATCAATTACTAGTTTGACTTCCTTCTTCAGGACCAGCTAGCAAATGTAGTTAATTCCAAAGAAACACAGAAGAAGCTAAGGTCCTGCTTTCACAGTTTCACCTATTCTGCAGGAATTATGTAGCTGCTTTAACTTTTCGGAGACAGTGCTTGTAATCAGAAAAGTTATTTATGTGACTTAAAATACTTTAATTTTTATGTGAAAACAGCCAATAACAATTAATTTGCATTTGAATATTGTCATGGCTCTCTCAAAGAACAGCAGGCAAAAGTTTAGTGTCATTAAAAAGGTTTCTGCAATGATTACTGCCTCATGTTCTGCAACACAGAATTCAGCACTGTCTTTGAATTCAGATGGTTTCCTGCATCACTACCAATTCAAACACATAGTAACTAAACAGGGACCTGTAGTTTGTTAATTACTGAAACTTCCAAACATGGATAAAGCACTGATACTTACGGCATGGGGTGTTTGGTGTGCTCACAAGCTGTGGGAATGAAAAGATAGCTGACATTTCTACTTCATGGTTTTGATTTTGATTCTTTTCTTCAGTCTGGTCAGCCCAAGCTACCGATTTTTGTCTTTGAATCAGCTGCTCAACCTCTGCATATTCAGTCTCACTTAAGTCATTTGTCAACCCAGCTTCTTTCAAAACCAGGTATTGCTTGCGAAGAACTGGAAGTGCAGTATTCAGTACTCTGTAAAACAGCAAGAGACAAGAAAAGTTTGCTTAAGAAAAAAATTTTAACCCAGAAAACAAAAAGTTTGAGAAAAATCTTGCTTCTGCTTCAATTAAATCTAAATTCTCTAAATAGGTCTTCTCAAGTTACAAGTGTCAGAATGCAAGTCTTATCACACCTACCATGAAACCATACTTACTTTTCTGTTTGCTTATAATACTGATCTTGAAGAGACACCAGAGACAACATGTGTTCAATCTGGGCTTTTAGGTCCTGAACGTCTAGGTTTAAATGGCAATACTGCAGATCTTGATACAGTTCCTTTGGGAAATTAGGAATAAAAATGAAAATCAAACAGCTGTACATCGAACTGGTAGGAAGAAACTAAAATTTAAACTAAAAATAACATTAGATCACCCTAATATTAGATTGATAAGTAAAGAAGGAGTGGAGCTATATTACTATAATAAAGTTTTATGATAGAAAAGTATGAATTATTTGATTTTTATTTATATGCATAGATACAGCTTTGTAGATTCCTTTGACCAATAGTGTGTGTAGTGCAATTAGCATTAGGAATCCAACAGGCACACATGAATGCTTATTTGTGCATGCCCAAAGATGTTCGCCTCTTTCTGCTTACTCTCCCCATACATTTTACTTTATTTCAATTATTAAGCTGTTCTTAACTCAGAGGTTTTACCCTTTTCCCAATTCTCCTCCCCATCCCCAACCATGACAAAGTGAAAGGCACTTTACTTTTGGAATACACCCCTCTTGACCCAGAAGGCGCATTTCATTTTCAACACGGTGCAGCCACTTGGTATTTTCCTCAAAAAGATTGGTCTCCTCTTCTTTTTTCTTCTGCATGCGTACACAGTGGCTATTAAGTGCTGCAAGCTTTTGATCCCGCTTGCAAGTGGCCTTAAAAAAAAAAATCCCCCCCCCCCCCAAAATAATCAGCATTTAAAGTGGAAACTTTCAAATTATGTTCACCAAATTCTCTTTACATATCAAGATTTATTTCCTTACTTTTATACAACATAACCAAGTAATTCCTAGTAACTGAAGGATGAATATGAAGAAACAATTTTTCTGTTTTCCTTATGCAGCATGTCCTACAAAAAGCCTGCTAAAGGATGAAGCATTGGGTAAAAGGAAAATCCTCTACCTTCAAACATCAAATTCTTCTGATGTTTGTACTGTTTCTGAAATATGACAACTAAAAGGCACAAAAGCAGCAAGTTGGATATGAGCAAGACAGTGCCCTAACAAGGCGAAGGGTACTCTTTTCTATTCAGAAGACAACTATATTCTGCTGTTTACCTCAAAAATTAGGTCACTAATGTATCAATAGTCATAGAGGAGTGATAATCTGTGTCTCCCCCTTTTAATTAAATATTTATGCATTAATTTATTACCTACTTACTCAAGCAAAATTTACACAAATATACCAAAATGAAGACATGATACCCTGCACTACATTACAGAAAACTCACCTTTTCTACTCTTTCTTCAGAGCACATCAGTTGAATTTGTTCATGACATTGATTCTGGTAATATTTCTTTAGTGTATTTTCTTTCAGTTTCTTTTCCGCTTTGAGGTATTCTTTTCTGATTTCCTCACGGTTTGCAAATACATTTTTAAGGATTTCTTTGTACCTAAAATGAAAGGATAATGATTATTTTTTGAAGACCTTTTATGCCCATCTCCTTCGGTAGGGGAATTTTCAATTCCAAGTTAATAAAATAAATATAAAGAAATTAAAAGGAAATGAGTAAAGCCTATTATAGATGAGCACTAAATGAAATGTCAGTACATCTGTAAGGATTTTAAGTATTTGAACTGAAAATGGGATGTGAAATTTTGAAGGAGTCACTAAAAATAAACCTTGTCATACTGATGAAGACAACACTAGGATTTAAAAGGAAAGACTTATGTGAAGAAGCTTTAGATGCCTTTCCCTAACTCCAAAAGATACTAAATACCTATGTTCTCTACTTTTTACATAAATTTATTAAACAGATCAGACTACTGTTGCCATAGACACACAAGGTGTTCAAAAAACCTGCTAGCTATCCTCAAAAAAAGGAAAACCACAAACATTTTCAGTTGCTCACTTTCCCTGGAGTAGTTGCACAATTTTCATCAATAATGGACGACAGAAATCAGAACATGCATCATGTTTTAACAAATATTAGGCTAATGGGGGGGAAACCAAACTAGTTGTAGATGGTACTCAAAGAGTTACTGAGTAACCAGTTATCTGGTTACCCCTAGTCTGCAACACGAGTCAGAATAACAAGAATAAGAAGACCTGGAAGCATTGCCATACTAAAACATAGCTTTCACTTGTGGTACTTTTTCACTTCACTCCCGAATACTGAAAACATTTCAGTACAGAATGGCCAAAAAGATACTGTATATCTCAATAATGACCTGCCTCATATACAAAGTATTTCACTACATCCTATGTTGTTAGAACTTTATATAAAAATAAAAGCACCATTTAACATGCAAGTGTTCTAAAGACATGCAACATTTGAGGTCATACAGTTTTTAGTATTAAAAAACCCCCACAAAATTAAAAACTGTAAAAATGATAAAAAATCCCAGGTTCAACTCCAGAACAAGTTGAAGAGACATTATTGTCATGTAATTGACTTCTTGCCAGTGTTCCAGAAGTAGCAGTTCTATTTCAGAGTCTAAAGTTTGTCTGAGTCTTTTATTCTAGTGTTTTATTACTCTCCTTTTAAAAAGAAACAGAATTATAGAAAAGGAAAATAACTTTTAAGAAAATAATTCTTTTCCACAGATTTAGAAATACAAGAGTTTTCCTTAAGTGTCTAGAGGATGCTGTCGTAGCTAGGTAAAAATGTGTACTAAAACACGCACAGAATTTACAAGTTTTGTTTCTTTAAGGAACAATAATAGGTTAATGGTTGGACTCTGTGATCTTTTCTAACCTCTGAGGTATTTTCTAACCTAAAAGATTCTATGATAATGAAACAGTCAGCTGCAGAGTATCAGAGTTCTTACCCTATGCTGTTCCTATCTATACTACTATACTATCGATTGCACACTGATTGGAGAAGTTCTGTCCTCTGTAGTATCCATAGAAACATGGTTCCTCACAGCTGCTAGGGAAACACAGCAATAAGGAATCAAAGTGAATCCTCTCAGTTTCCATCACAGTAGAAAGCTGGGTATAATCCAGAAGAGGGTGGAGATTCTGATACTATGTACACTCCTTATGAGGAGCCATTTTTGGTAAACCAGCCTCTTATGTACATATATTCACCAGTGTTCCAAATACAGCATAAACTACAGAAGACTTTGTGAAGCTCCTGCCTTGAGCTGGATTCAGTCTTTCAATAAGCACACTTCTGCTCTTATGGAGTTACCTTTAGCTTCTGGTCTGCACCTGAAAAATTACAAAGTTATGTAGGCATATCCAGGGTATGAATCCCCTATACTTCCTAGTGTCAAAGAGCTCAAGGTTGCAGTTCTTGAGCCAAATGTCCACTGTCTACCTCAAAAGGCTCAAGACTTGAAGGGCTGGCAGACAAGACATATCCAAGCTTTAGGCAGAAGGAGGAATGACTTTCAGGTTTGAAGAAGCAAGTGGTGCACTCAATGAGTCTCTTTCAGATCACAGTGACACAAAAATCATGGGCAGCTGGACTGAAATATAGGATCATTGATAAGACTCTCTTCCCTTTCCCAACTAGAAAGGAGAAGGCAGCACAATATCTTCAAAACCCGTAAATGAATGTGGGAGAAATCAACTCATTACCCACACCATCAGTATGATGAACCCGGCAGGATATTCATGAGAAAGAAGAGAATGAGACATCCACATTGTTTCTGATATCCAGAGGGAATGGGATAGGCTTACATGTGGCCCTGTGGATATTCCATAACAATAAAACGCAAACAAACACTCTCTGACTAGCAAATCTTGTCATAGAATATGTCCAGCCTTTTGAAAAGATATTTTAGAGACCTTGCCCTTGACTGACTCTTCCCACACACAAAGAATGAAATAAAGGGCAAATCACAGGAAATTAAATCAAGCTTAAAGACATACAGTGCAAAAATATGCAGGAAGACTGTCAGAACTATCAACATGACTTAGAAGCCCACACTTCTTTTGAAAATTAAATTTAAATAACCCAAATGAAAGGGTTTATTGAAATGTCTGGAATGCCACTAAAATAAAGCACAGTTAGAGAACATCTTGCTTTGAATGGTTTTTTTACTTCACCTCAGAAAGTTCTCCAGGTTAAAAAATAGCACATTCAAAGGGCCAAGTAAAACAAAAAAAAAATCAGCTGAATCAACTTCGGTGAATAATTGTCAAATATGAGATGAGATATGCAGAGACACATCCCGAAAGCTTTTTGCTCCAAAACCTACCCTCTGCATGGAATCAGTGGCTTCTGCAACAGATTGATACTTCACATTTTAGTTTGTAACTTATGTTCTCTCATGAGACTGTCACATGAGAAAAGATAGACGGGAACATTACCAAGAAGAAAAAGAGGCCAAGAAATATTAAAGCAATAGAAAATAAAGAATCTACAAACATAAATTGAACTCTTTGTAGAAAAACTTGCAGGTTTTATCACTCTCAAATCTTGCAAGAAAGATACCACTTGAATTAGTGTCTGCCAACAGTCGCAAGAGCTGCTGTCATTTATGCAAAATACATTCTGCCTACCCACAAACACAACCTGTTAAGAAGCTCCTTCCTGTCACATGTCATTTCCTGCATCCCCCTCTTTCATTTTAAATCCACCATCAAATTATTCTAAAAAGAAGCACATGTTAGGCAAAGCCATACCTAGATCTAAGTAAAGCAATGTTAAAACGAGGAAACCAATACTGAAGAGAGTAGGTTTGCTTTACAAATGCTTTTACAAGTTAGACAAACTCCAGCTTGGAAGGAAGCTCATGATGTGATTCATTTACCTTTCTATTTCCACTTGCTGGTTGTTTGAAAATTCTGCAGTATTATGATTTTCAGGAATGCTTGCTTGCTTTTCTTCGTATTTTCTCAGTTTCTCCTTCAACATTAGGATCTAAACCAAAAGAAGCACCTTTTAGTTGAAATATGTCTTTTCGTTTTTTTTTCCCCAAGACTATCATTCTGTGCTGATATTGAACAGCTTTAGAAATGGCAGCAGGTGACACTCCTCTCAGAAAAGAAAATTTTCTTACTTCAAAATACATTAGAACCATATTACTTTATAGATTCAATCCCACAAACTATTTTTTATATTCAAAGTTAACAGTTAACCTTTCAACCTCTTAACAACAGATTTTTATACATACCTCTTGCTTTTGTTCATTGCAAATTTTAGCATACTGGCTTATGTAACTGTCCAAACTAACAACGTTGCTCTTCAACTGTAAAGAAACAACTTAGAATTTAAAGGCGGCTCCTTCATGTTTCCATGCATAATAAACACACTGTGTATAAGCACTACGTAGTTACACATACACTATATTATGAGGAAAGAGATTTAAAAAATCCTGACTTGCACAACAAGAATATGACTGTCAGCTTTTGCTGTCACTTCTTGCACACCCATGGCCAGGACATTTCCCTCAACAAACCAAAAAATAATTACATTTACATGTGCAAGCATGTTTTGCATTTATTCAGATTAGTTTTACTATTTAATGTCTATCTCGTGCATTTTATTATAAAAGCTACCTTTAAGTATGCAACAAATGGAAACTACAGTGAACCCTGTTTTACATAAAAAGAATTAGGAGCTGCAATGAAAAAAGATGATGAAAAATACAATGAAAGCAATAGAGAGCAGAAACAGGATATTCCAGCTTTTCATTTATCAATACAATCTCACTGAGCTTCTTGACTCCAGCTGAATTCTCCCTGTACAAACCTGGACTGGCTCTTGTACAACTGGCCAGAAATCTCTTTAATATAGTTCACATTTCTCTGAGACAGTAATAGCAAGATACTAAAAAAGGATGTGAATTCTACCAGATGAGGATTATTTCTAAATTTTGTGCTCACAAAACAAACTATTTCAAACTGGCAGCATCATCTCATTAATGAAGTTATGTTGCTTTTAGGCCAGATCTAGAATCTACTATGTATCTACTACACTTATTGCTCAGATAAGGCAGAGATGACGGTAAAGAAAGAAAATTTAATGGAACAATATTTTGACACAAAAGTGAAGGAAAATATAATATTCCAAAAGAAATAATTCTTCTTTTAATACTACACTATTGTACTGTGACAAGAGATCACTAAATAACAATATACTCACAGAAGACTTGATATCCTTTGCGCGGTTTGCATACTTCAGAGTATTATAGGTATCATCATAAAACAAAGAAGATGGGCTAATGGCAGCTATCATTATTGTTCGGCAATTTCCTCCAAGGGAATCTTTCAATAAACGAGTAAGCTTGCTGTTTCGATAAGGAATGTGTTTCTTGCTCTAAAAAGAGTGATATATATTTTTCTGGTTTAGTCAACTGTACTTTAAATAAAAGTCTGCTTCAAATTTCAACAGTGACACAAAACACAACAAACAGCCATGAAACTTTTCTTTGACATAAGTAATTTTTCTTAGAATTATCTATACATCTTGAACAGTTTAAGTCTCTTGGAACTGTTCAACACCTTTACAACATATATCCAGACATCAGAAAGTAACCTAGCTAATACATGTAACTCCTATTTTTGTGATGGGGCAACTAACAGAAGAAGTAAATTACATTCAACTACTTTCAGTTTACAAAATCATCCAGATTGGGAAGGACCTGTAAAATCCCCCTAGTTCAATCCCTCTACTCAAAGTAGGGTCAGCTAGAGTAAGATGGGAAGGACTATGCCCAGGTAGGGTTTTGATTATCTCCATGGATGGAGATTCCACAAACTTTCCAGGTAACACATACTCTGCTTTATGAAGCTACAGAATTTTCATTTCATGATACTAAGTTTGGTCACTAGGAACCCAATTCCACATAAAATAAATCAACATGAAGATTCTTTCTTATGTCCGTGGTAGATTTTAAACTCCATCTCCCACTCCCAACAAGATGGTGATGAGGACATGCAGCATCAGGAAGGGAAATTAAATCACATTTTCTCCTGGCATATTTGAAGGAGGACTTTGCTAGCTGAGCAGGACAAAAAAAGTGTCACGGTAGACAATGGACTTGACTCTATTTACACAAAAGTTCAGGAGGGTTTGTCATTGTCCTACACAATTGTACCTAATCCTTGCCTTGAGCTGGTGAGCCAGATCAGGAGACTGACTTACTGCTTTAAGCAGGGATGTGTGTGTATGGAGGTATGTGAGATCCCAAAAGAACAACTTGGAAGAGGTGCTGTTTTATCCTATAAGCGCTGCTTCCCCATAAGATTAAAGGTTAATTGTAAGGTTATTCATTTACTCATGCAGGCTTCTCTATCTCTCCTTGATTTTGAAGAAGGTAGGTAAGCAGGTACCATTCATCTTTGACACTATCCTTAGGTAGCTGCACATAATTCTTAAGAATTCTCTCTCACTGGGACTCTTTCAGCTATCACAGACATGACAGTGGAAACCCTTAAGATAATCCTATATGAGAATGATGATGTAAGTAGCATCAATAATGTAAACCATATTATTCAATCAGCTTAGGACTTTTTAAAATGTTTTCAGAACACTAAAAGGTAAAGACTGCATGGGAAAGCAGCACATACCTTTGGATCTGCCAATGCATTAATGACATTTCCAAGAGCAAGCAGGGACCGGTTAATATTTGTTCCTTCTACAAAACGAGCCCCCTTGGCATTTGTTGCATTGGCACGTTCAGATCCTGCCAGGTCAATGAGAGACATTTTGGCAATACGAATATTTTGATTAATACTAGCTGTTTTATCTTGCTGCCGTAGGTAAATCTATAATTAAAAAAAAAAAAAAAGAAAATAATTAAAAAGTAACCACTAACCAATCTAAGCAATAAGTTAATTCCATAGTGTAACAACTGTTTTCAGACATTTTTATTGGAATCCTTCTTGTAATCCAAGTTAAACCTTTTAGTACATATCTAATGCCAACAGTCAGTTTGACCTAATGGAAAATAGTGAATCCATTTTTGACACCTTTTAAAGTTCCTTGTTTCATGTATTAGTAAGAAAGAAGCAGAGTATAGTTGCACTGAGTTTGACTGAGGTGGAGTAAATTTTCTGTGCAGCAGCCCATGTGTTGCTTCCAGACTTGTGACTCAGACAGTGCTGATAACACACACTGATGATTAGCTTTTGCTGAACAGCAGTTGTATGGTGTCAAGGCAGTGGACAAGAGGTTGCAAGCAAACAGGCGGCCCCAACTGACTGAAAGTTGCTCTGAGTAACCATTGCTTGAGGAATGGCTGGGCATTGGTCTGATGGTGGCAAGTAATTGCACGCCTGGCACTCTCCCCTTCACTTAAGTGAACCACAAGGTACCTCCTTCTCTTGCTTCTGATTCTCTCCCCCCATCCTGCTGCAGAGGATTAAATGAACAACTGGCCCAGGCTCACAAAGCAGCAAAGATAAGTGAGTTTTTTACAGGGAAAATGAATTTCAAAGCTCTTGATTCTTCTGCACTAAAAATGCTTATCACACTTCTGAACTTAAATTGAAAGAGGTGTTCCTTTTTCAAATGCACATTTAAGAGTATGCCATAAAGATATGTATAGGGATAAACCAGGAAAAGGCTGCCCTTTCAGTGATTTAGACTTAATTGTATCTTCCATTAATAGGAAACAATACTCATTTACTGCTGTAAAAATACACTCCAGGATCTTTTCAAATGTGATGCCTCCCAAGGCCGCTTGTTCCCCTCCCATCTTTCTTGAAATTTTCATGGTACAGAGATGGATAAAGAACTAAATGCTTTTGCTTCCTTCTGCTGGTGAAGATACTCTTCCTTCAGGTTTATAAGGAAGTAGGCAAAGCAGGGATATACAGTCAGTAAGAAGAATCAAAGTTATCCTTAGATGGCTTTATACTTTTTCGGGATTCTCTGTATTTTTCCCCTTCTTTTTTGTTCAGTGCCTTGCCATTTGTTAATATGGTTAATGGTTATTGACACATTCATGACGCCCTTCTGGACAATGAATTAGGAAAGAACTGCCATGAATATAAGGTGACTGACTAGTAAAGACAGTATCTTTCTACTTCTGTAGCTTTAAGCTTTGTGCATGAGAAATGAAGTCTTCACTGTACCTTGTAACAGAAAACAGATTGACAAGTATTGTGAATGAATAAAATAAAATTCTTATGACTTCCCATGAAATGTAAATTATTTCAAATAGAAATGTTTCTATATCAAACAGTACATATTTCATTCTATATCAAACAGTACAACTAAGTTCAGTTGTACTATTTCCAGTATAATAGACAAAAAAATACAAGAACCTCAGGCTGAGAACACACTACGAGAACAACACAGTAACTATCACTAATGAAGTAGGGAACAGTGGAGTGACAGCCAAACTGTGTTGTACGACTCAAGCTTTTGTAAAAATTCAAAAGATACCAGAAATGCCCCAAAGCAGAACACTCTCAACAGAACAGTGTGGCATTTTGGATTTTTCTCTCAGATGCAGTAATTGCCTGACCCAGATAGATAATTCAAACCTAAGACATATGGTACAGTAAGGCAAAACTTGCATCTCTAAAATCAGCTCAGAATGTCCTGGGCCAAGACTTAACAATTTCTGAGTCAGTTTCAGAAAATATCCTGCTCCCATAAAGTTAACAAGAAAAGCCAAAAGTACCATATCTCTACAAAAAAGCAACTCTTAAAATAATAGAAGCATTAAAAATAAAGGGCAACCACAATAGCACTGGGGATTTCTTATCACTTACATCTCTGGAAACAAAGACACAATTCTGTTATGCAGAATGTCACAGATTTGTGGAAATATATGAGAAACTGATTTATTTAATATCTCGCACTTTGAGAAACGTACTCAGAAAAAGCCTGCCTGTAATAAAATCCAGAGCTTCTTCCTGAGTAAAGGTGAGGGAGGTAATACATCTCAGCCCAGCAAGTAGACAAACAGAAATCAGCAGCTCACTCTGATCTGTCTGTAGCACCATACCTTGAGCCTTTCTAAAGGCAGCACACCTGCACAACAATGCAGCTCTCAACCCAAACAACTTCAAAAGAAGTCTTTGTTCGATCACGTACAATGCACAACAATGGCAGACCTCAGGGGAAATTAAAAACAGGAAGGGCAATTTCAAACATAAGTTTAAGGTATATAGGAAAACAGAAGCTTTTAAAGTGGCAATGACTTTTGTTCTGTAACATATTTAGAAGCTGTTTTTTTTTTCAACTTTGCTATAGTTATTTAGCATTGTCTAAGTCTGCAGATAACTGTTAAGAACTTCCCAGCAGTTAAATGCTGTAATGCAAGGACCAGAATCAAATTTATTTTAATGTTTTTCAACCCAGAGTGGATCAAATAAATAATTCAAGATATGCAGTACGTAACAGCAACAGAAAAAAACAAACAAAAAAAGGCACTGTTGATAACAGGACTAGTTTTTCAATATCACAGGTTGTATTTAAAAAGAAGCCAGAAGAATAAGGCAGTGTAGCCGACACTAAAAATCTTTGGAGAAGTCTTAAGTTTTAGCATATTTGTATAACTCATTTCTGAAAACTAAGAATCATCATTTCATTATTTAAAACTTGATCCATACCAGGCTATTAGAAAATCACTTCATTGTAAAAATTAACATCAACCAAAAAAGTAAAATAAGAAAGTACTACTTCAGATTCTTAGTTTGTAGTCAGACCTATAACTGGATTCTGTAAGTTATTTTTCCCAGAGAAATGCTAAGCAACATCATGAAACCAGAAAGCATTAAAAAAACCACCAATAACTTTCAGTTTATAAGATTACAATATGGAAGTATATTAAAGCTCAAAATTACCATTTTACAAAAATGGTAAAAATTTTATTTCGTCTAAGGAATGTAAGTTAAGAAGGTATAAGTACATATTTTATATATAATAAGTTCAAACTATTGGAACTAGAGACCTTTTCATTGAATTAATTTTTTAAAACATAAACACCAAGAACCATTACCCACTTCCAAGGAATAAGGAATCAACAAGAAGAGTAAACTGGAAAACTTCAATCCCCTCTTCTCCAAACTAAGGTTCAACAGGGTTTAAATGTAAAAGCTTCCATTGTATGCAACAACAAAAGCTGCAACTCACAGTAATGACCACCGTTTATTGGCTGTACCTACCTGAAAGACAGCATGGGACCGGGAAGAGGAGGCATTCACATCTGTGGGATGCTGAGTTCTGTTTTTATTTCCATAATCCAACATCTGAAGGATTTCCTCTGCTGATTTAGGCTTTAAGAGTAGAGAACAAGACAAATACAGTTTTCTTTTCTTTTCCATCAATAATAGGAATACACTGATTCTAAAATACATTTACATCAACATTCACCTTCAAAAAAAAAATAAACAAACTTAAAATTTCAGCTACCTAGCAATAAGAGAAATTTCCTGTTTTGAAATGGAGGCACTTCAAACAAATATTCTCAGCTAAAAAGCAAGTGCTTAAGCACAGCAACTAAAATCAGAAAATATTTTTAGTAAAGAATTTAAACAAATCTGAAAGATTCTCCATAGTTAGAATCAGCCTCTTTTAAGTATGTCTGACTCACATTACTATATCACTATTTAATGCATTAGTACAAGAAAAGTTTTTTCCTCACAAGACTCAAGGTTTGGGAAGAAGGATGTTCACAGAGCTAGCCAAACTTAGAATATTGTTTCCTGTCACAGCACGTAACATACACTAGAAAACCACAAGAAAATAGGTCCAGAGGAATTGATTTTCACATTCGAAAAAAAAGTTCTGTCACTCACCTTACCAAAGAATTGCTGTGCTGGCCTGGAAAAGTAATTTAACATGGAACTTTTCAAACATGCTTATTTACAAACAAAAACAACCTTTTGACTTCATAGCAGTGTAGAGCACTCAAAGATGGCAATGAAGGCAATGCCAAGAAGTTTTAGCCAAAAAATAAATCTTCCAAAATCTGTTGGATGAGCATCCAGCCAATGGTACCCTTTTGATAATAAGGACTGAATGCTTCTATACTTGCATTCAATAAGATTAGCAGTTTTTTTCCACAATGTGCCTTTAACTAATTAATTAGGTTTGCAAGTTATTGAGGCTTGTGGCCAGAAAAAAGCCCACTAGGAAATTACAAAATTCCATACAACTCTCAGAACAATGGGAATGTTTCTCAATTATCTCAAGCATATTTTAAGTTTCTATAGATATTCACATACCTGATGTAATGTCAGACCTTGAACTACCACCCCTTGCTGGCCATCTTCACGAACAGCGAGAGGTCCAGAGCTGACCAGCAGATCACGTATCTGTTCATTGTAAACCTTTGAAAAGGAATTTAAAATATTTTATTGAAATATCCTCCCATAGTTGACAGAATTAAACTTAAATAAACAGAGATCACCAGTCTGTGTTAACACTCCTTTAAGACAAAATAGTGAATTCATGATATAATTTTTTTCAAACATTTTTCTTACTGAGCTTAAAATATTCAATTCACACAATTTCTTCTTAGATTTTAGAAGTGAGTAACTCTTTCTAGGAAATAATCTTAGCTTCATTGAAAAATAAAAAAGCTTTTTTTCCCCAAAAAACCAGTTTTGTAACAAACATGAATCCAAAGCTTTTATTTTCCTCCGTTATACGTCATAATCCATACTTCAGCGATATTTCTTAGTTCAAATCTACTTCTGTTAAAACTGTTAAATGTCTTATTTCTTTGTCTATGGAAGCATATGGCAATACAAACTTTCCCCATCTCCTTCTACCCCTCCCAAATACCAACTAGAGTCCAATAAGACTTTGAGGGAGCTAAAAAGATAAACCATTTTACCAGCACTGCTCAGCATCACTTTGTTGTGCTTTTTCACATGGCTTATAGTATGTTATTGTGAAGTCCTAAAATATTACCCTGAAATTATATTTTCTTGTACACATCAACATATGTTTAGAGGCATGTAATTGATCAGCAAGACACAAATCATAAACATTCAGTGAATATATTAGACGTAGTTGTCCTTTACTGCAGCCTTCTGTAAAACAGTAACAGGTGCCTAGGAACACCAAGTTTGCAGAGCACAATACAGTTCCACTCCTATAAGGTCACATTTTGTAAAGCCCCAGAAAGGACCAGAGGAAAGCAAAACCAGCTTCTCCTTATTTATAAATATGACTTATTAAAAGCAACATACCAAATGCGGGAACTCACCTCTAAGTAAGAAACAGCAACATCACATGTTTTATCTTCTTTTATTTGATCCATGCGTTTATAAAGTGTCATCATAGTTAAATACATGACTCCAGGATCTTCAGGAGAACCTAACATTGTATGAGTTTTTCCAGCTCCTGTTGCACCATATGCAAGCACTGAATTTTCCCAAAAAAACCAACAAAGTAAAAATCTGTAATTTATTTGTAAGCTAATCAGGAATGCAAAAGTCAAATGAACGTTCACAGACCTCTGTCATTCTGCACAACTGTTTCAAAAACTGATCAAGTTTCTTACTTAGGCTTTACCTTTCACATCTATAATTAGAGAGATGTGTTTCAAAAAAACATTTCTGAGTTTTCAGCTCATAATTTATTCACTGACATGTTACGTGAAAATATTATTTACTTACTCTCATAACCCTAAGCCATCAACTTATTGCTGATAGGCATTTCATTTCCTCGCCACATTCCAGAAGCCAATTAAAAAACTCCAAGATCTTAAAGAGTTCATAAAGCAGGTTACCACACACTCAGTGACAACTCCTTCTGCTTGAATAACTCTAGAGGACTCCCATTAGCACATATATTTCAGATAAAATTCCCAAGGCTATTATAACCTTAATGTAAACTTCTTTTTAAAATAGGTTAGAGCTATCCTAACTTCCATATACTAAAAAGTCAGCCTTTCATATCTATGAATTAAAACACAGTGCTTTATTTCTATCTCAGGCTTTTTCTAATGCCTCTGCAGCCATTGGATACAATGGTAGAAACTTTGAGAAATTTATTCAAGTTTTTTAATTAAACAAGATAAATAGCAAAGTTACCTGTACAGTTATATCCATTTAAGAAGCCATCAATTAGACTTTTGGTAGTATGCTCAAAAACTTCCAGCTGGGATGAACTCTCATCAAAAATGGCATCAAACATAAATTTAAGATCTTTCCTTTGTCTTTTGTTAATATCCCTATGGGTCAGTCTCTTCCTGTTAAAGAAGCTAACTTCTTCCTCCTTTGGATCAAAGACCAATACATGCTGGTCAATAACATGGACAACCCTGCTAAAGCTGCCCTGTTTCTCCTTTTGGGTCTCTGGACGGACACGGACTACCACTTTCACGTGACTACAGACATCTTCTTCCTTAGACGGAGTCATCCCTTCTGTCCCCCAGCTTCACTTCCAAGACTCTTTCAGATCGAACAGGTGGATCTTTTCTGCAATTGACAAGTTAGGTTTTATTTGCAATACAATGCCTTTCACTCTTTCAAACAGTTCACACATTTGATCAGGCACCTATGCTGGATCCACCCATCACTTGTCAATGGACTGCTCCAATGACAGTGCGACTTCGGGAAACCGTGTAACTGACCTGAGAAGATGACTTAATTCAGCACAGCTTTCAGAAAGCCAACTAGTACTTCCCCAGTAAACTCTTAAGTTTATTTTAGAATTTAAACTAGTAAATGACCTACAGGCTTTCCTTTATAACAGACCAAAGCTTTCAGACGAGATACCTGATATTTCAGATTGCTGTAGACCAAAGCGAGTAGTTTTTTTGTTCTTCAGCAGAAAGATGAGCTGCCTATGTTGCACTCCCTTAATTATTGCTATAGTCACGTTGCACGTAGGTTTAAAGAGAGTTAAAGCGAGATTTACGTTAACGTGTCTTGCGTGGGATACAGTAACCGATACCAAAATGGAATTTCATTTAAATAGCACATTTTTGTTGTTAACAGGCTGTTCGTTCACCCTTAAAAGCGGACAGTAACCTACACGGTAAAAGCTCCCAGAGACGCTTTTGCCGCTTCAGGGCCAGCTCGCCCTCTCTCAGCCGAGCCGTCCCCCGGCCGCGGCGTAACCGAGACACGGAGAAAGAGAACACCCGGGGCAGGTGAGCAGCGGGGCCGCGGCCCAGCCCCGCCCGGCTCTCTCGGCCCCCTCCTTACCCACCGCAGACAGCTCTTCCTCGGGGCACGCCTCCAGGCTCGGCCCTACGGCCCGAGAATTCCCCTTCCGTGCCCGCCACAGAAATACCTGCCCCGGCACTCACCCTCGGGGCGGCACCCACCCCCAGTCTCACCCCCGGCACTCACCCCGGGGCCGGGGCCAATCTCAGCCCCGGGTCGTGCCCACCCCACGCTCTCCCCGCAGACTCACCCGCGGACCACGACCGCACCAACCGCCATCCACCGGCCGCCGAATTCAAACACAAGCAGGCCGCCCTGCCCGCCTCCTCATTGGCTGCTTCTCGTGACGTCAGCAGAGCGACGGCTCCAGCGGTAAGTGCGCGGGGTCGGGTGCGCGGTGCTGTGTGCGGGGGCTCGCGGGGCGCAGGCGGCGGCAGAGCCGACGGGAGGGGAGGGGGCGCCGCCGCCGGGCGAGTGGGTGGCCTCTCGCTCCGTGTGTCCCGCCAGCCCGGCTCGGGCGGGAACAGCCCCCAGCATCTTCCTCCCGTACCCCGCCGCGGGGCCTGGCGCGGGCCGGGGTGCGGGCTCCTGGCGCTTCTTCGGTCTCCTCTCATAAAAAGTGTTGAGGGGTAGAATTTTTGTCCTCGCTGCCTTTACCTTCTGCTTTAGTACAAGTCCCGATCATTCAGGCGGCAGCCTGCTGTTATGCTCGAGTGCCGCTTTAGACGTGTGCTGTTACAATATACACTTTCTGCTCACTTCTGAGAAAAAGATCTCCAGTTGTGTAGAATGAGGGTGGTTGTAAGTAAAGCGTGTCCCTCGTGTTAACCGCACGTCTTGGGCTCTTACTAGTGTAGGTCAGTGTAGGATGGTGGGACACTGTTCGTGGTTTAACCCCAGGCAGCAGCCTAGCCCCAGGAGGCCGCTCCTTACTCCCTCACCAGTGGGACTGGGAAGAGAAGGGGAAGGGTGAAAAGGTGGAAAACTCGGGGGCTGAGATAAAGAGAATTTAATAGGGAAATCAAAAGCTGTGCAGCCAAGCAAAGCAAAATAAGGAGTTAGTTTGCCATTCCCACCGGCAGGCAGGTGTTCAGCCATCTCCAAGGAGAGCAGGGCCCCATCACAGGTAATGGTTACTTTGGAAGACAAAAGCCATCCCTCCAAACATCGTCTTCCTCCCACTTTCTATACGGAGCATGATGTCATTTGGTCTGGAATATCCCTTCAGTCCATTTGGGTCACCTGCCCCAGCTGTGTCTACTCCCTGCTGTGTTCAGCGGAAATCCGAAACATAGCCCTATATTAGCCACTACAACCAAAAGCAGCACAGCATACCATGGTAATATGTTTTCTGTAGATGCACTATCGTTTGTTGCAAAACCTCACATCTTTGTGTCTATTCAAAATTAGAGTGATACACACTTTCAAACTTAAGGCAGGGGAAATTACTGCCCAGTTGAGGCTTAAATTATCAGGAGAGTAACTTTCTCAGCATATTCTTAGCAGGCAAAGTATCGTTAACCTCTGGCAAGGTAAATTCAAGAAAAGCATCTATTAAAATCTGATCGTGAAAATAATCTGCTTATTGCTTGAACATGATTGATTTGTAGATAGTATTGAAAATTCTGAAAACATTTTGCTGACATGCAGTGTCTATAAAGCTGCCCAACTTGGAATGTGTATTGCTTTACTTACAGCATTTCCACTTTGTTATTTAACCAAATACACTGTTTCAAATAATTGTTTGAAAGTAATTCCTGACATCTACTGCTTTTCTAGGTTGATCAGCTCCAAAATGTTATCTCAATATCTGTGCCAAGTTTGCAAATGTTTGTTTCTGCGCAACTTGAAACTGAATTCAGTAAGTGTGGCTAATTTGGCCAGAAGGATCCATTCTTCATCAAATAAGCTTTCTGACTCTGAGTCAAAGGAACAAACTGTCCAGAAATGTGAAACTGAAGAGTTGCCTCAAAGTACCGAAAACAGTAATTTTGGAAGATTTCACGTACCAGTGATGCTGGAGGAGGTTGTTAATTGTTTATCCCCCCAGCCAGGTCAGGTGAGTTAAATGATTAATTAACATTTGTGATCCATTAACAGTCCAGCAGAAAAATTCGTGCAGTGTAGGGATAGCATTTGTTTAGGAAAAAAAATATTTTTAAACAGTCAGTTGTAGCTTTTAAAGATTCTAAATTGTTTTGAAGTTCAAATTAAAGCTCTGTATTCAAACTAATAAAATTCTAGTGTCTATATGCCCGAATCCCCAGGTAGGTGGTATTTGTTAAAACTGTTGTATTTGACTGTTTTGTTGCTTTTGTGCTTGTCTTTCTGAATTGCACTTGTGTATTCTTAAGGTTATGCTAATTACTCATAGTAGTGGGGAGTTCTCATATATGGTTATGTCATCAGTTTTTGAAGAGCCCTCTTCCTCTTGTATAAGAGGTGGTAAGTATGTAGGTTTTAAAAATGGTCATCATCATCATCATCCCTTGTTCTGAGACAGGTATTTGCATGGTTGGAGGTATTTCCTTAAGATACGCTTTTACTGCATGAAGTATGCTGCAGAGGTACTGTAGGTATAAAGTGGCTCTGTGGTACCAGAAATGGTTTAGCCTCATTAGCATGCAACTAGTACAAGCCTTCTTTTTTAGGGTATGGTACTGTAAGTAGTTTGCTTTTATTATCTGGGGTAGTTCAGGTCTTTACACTGCTGTATTAATATATCTACATTGCATGTATAGTCCAAAAATATGGTTACACACGTTCTTGAAAAAAATGATATGCAGTGAAATGTTCTTTGTTTGGGCGGTCTTAGTATTAATTTGAAAGGATTTTTAATACAATGTAATTTCTTAAATAATGTTTACATTTCAGATACTTTCATCTGTGGTTTTAGTGCTTATGTTACCTTCATAGAATCTTACTAATTTAGGCTTATCAATGTGTAGTTTTACTACAAAGACTGAAACAATAGATAAGTAGAAAGGTCAAAGTGTGTATATGTTTTTATTTTAATTTGAAAACAGCATCATCCAACAGTGGCAAAGTGATATAGCAAGTTTGAGGATTCAGTGAGGAAAAAATTTGCAGTCAAATCCTCTTGTGTTGCTTTGTGTATCATTTTAAATCTTTGAAGAAGCCATGAAAATGCAAATAGTGTTGGTACACATTAGCATACACATTGCTCTTGCATGTGTCCTACTGCTGAAGATACCTAGAGAAATGCATAAGGAATTTTGAGTTCAGATTTCATTCTGATGTCAGAACTATGGTGACATTTTCACACATAAAATGAATATATAAACTGTGATACACAGTGAAATGTGTAATATTTTTTCCAGTTGCATAAGTTTTTACTTAGATAAGAAGAGCCTGATGACGTGACTGTTCATTAAACGCTCTTTGTTGATGTAGTAGAACTTTACTTGGCAAGAGAACTTGTAAAAGAATCTATTCAAGGTTATAAACTATGGAGAGAAGCTATTACTGCCCCTGAAGATTTTTTTGGTATTTAAATATTTATGGATGTAAAATAGCTTATTATTGGAGTGTTTCTTTTCAGGTCTGTGTATACATGGTTTTGCAGATTCCTAAGCTAGTAGTGAACCACAAATGACTGCCGTAAGAGAGCCCAAGTGTGTTTACCTCAAACAGAAGCATTTATAATATTGCTAACCTGTTCAGCATGACTGAAACTGAAAACTGTTCAACATTTCCATTTTTCTTTTTCTGTATGTATTTGCAGCACTTTCTGAAGCCTTAAAAAATAAGTAGTGTGCAAAAGGATGCAATGTCAGCTGAGTTTTGCCTAGTGTAAGTGAAATTTTGAACACAGGTGAGACATTTTCTCACTAACCTGAGTGGTGGTAATCAGTTTGTATTAACATGTATATCAACTGGGAGCATCATATAAATTTACATTTTTAAGAATATAGTCATGACAGGGAGGTCTACAAACACTTTATTTTGTGAGCAGGAAGTGTAGTGCTCTGATCTTGAATTTAGTTTTTCTGCTTTATTCTTTCCTACGCACATAAAGATTTCCTTTACTCAGCTTTAATAGAGTTATATTCTTTGTTATAAAATAGCTGATTTGGGCCTCTGTTTCTTCTTGTGTCTTAAGACAAGGAGTTGCCAATATAAAGAAAATCTAATTAGAAAGATGATGTTCTCCCTATAGTTGTGGTCACTGAATGGGATTTTCATTTTACTTTTAGAGGTTCTTACGAAAATAGACATTACTTAAGAGTGAGTCACCACTGAGATAAAGATGTTAGTGCCCTCCTACTGAATATTCTTGTTGACTGTCTCCTTTGGAGAATCTGTTTGTCAGGAGTTTGAGCAATAATACTTCAATTTATCTTTGAATCTTCTTTTATTGCCTTGTTTCGCAAAGTGCCTGTAGTAGACCTGTCTTTGAAGCAAAGACTACAAATTAGTTTTTACTGATCTACCTCAGTTCTCAATGAAAAGTCTGTTGCAGTAAGTCCACACATAAGTAATATCCTCTTTTAAGTTTACCGTATTGATTACACTACATTTTAATCTTCTCAGTCCACGAGTATTGTTTGCAAATACCTGACCAATGTTTTTGCAATTGTCTGGACAATTCTCTGTTCTCTTAAAGAACCAAACATATTTTGAATCAAAGTGTTTGGACATCCAGAAGCACGTTTCCCCAGTTTTCAGCCTACTTTTTCCTATTTTTTCCCTTTGCAATAGTCCCTTGTCTTTTAAACAGAGTTGTGGATCTTTTCCACATACTGTGGCTATAATGTTAAGTAAAAGAATTTAATTAGCAGTGAGTTGTTATATGAATGCCAGAGGGTGAAACTCTGAAATTTTAACTGTTCTTATGCGAATCTTGAAGGTTTTTGGGTTGCAAAGCTCTAGGAAATGATAGCGCTCCAGCACCAACAAATACTTCTATATATAATTTTTAAACTCCAACTAGAAGAAAAGCAAATATGCCCTTCTCAGATTATATGGGGAAGCCTCTAATCTGATAACATCCCTGGTTTTATATGATTGATTTTATCTGTGGTTGAGTATGATCTAGAAGAGACTAAAATGGAGATACTGTAACCTCTGCTAGTATTACTTGGTTTATGATAGTTATAAAAGCTTTTTTTTTTTTTTTTAGTATCTGTAAATTAAATGGTAGGTGGTCAAATTTGAGATGGGAAACAATGAATGAAACCTTTAATTTTCTTCAGTGTTTAAATGGTTCATCAGAAGCAGTTATTAGTCGATGATTTTTTTTTACCTCATTATGTTAATTTGTGTCAAAAAACGAGAAGGCAGTTAATTTTCCCCAAAGAGATCTTGTCTGACATCTTCTTGAGTTAGCTGGGACTTACTGTGGATATTTCCCTTTTGATTCTCCATAAAGTTACTCAGATTATTTTTGCTACTTGACATTCATTGAAGGAGGTGTCCTCTTTGTCTTGGAAATAATGTGTTACACCTAGTTTCTAGAAAGAGACAAGTATTTCCTGAAACATGCAGCTTTGCCATGAGCTTTCCTTTCGTTCTTTCAGGTACGTATTGCTTTGTTTTCAGGCTAGTTACTATTTTCACGCATCCAAACATCCAGTGGTTCTTTTTCAGAAGGAGTGTGAGCATGGCCTTCTAAAATAACAGGAAGGAAGTATAAGACATTGCTGACAGTCAGACATTGTTCTGTTGTGGGCGAAGTGCTACTTGAGCTCTGGAGTTCAAGTCTGAAGACAGTAGTTTTTCACCTCCTGAAGGTTCTGTTGCTCTGTTGGATGTTGATCTGGACCGTGGTTGTTTCCTTGCTTTTCTGCAGAGCTAGTTGGTCAAGTAATAGATGACACTTGAAGGAAGCTGAGGTCGACTACTGGTGAGAGAAAGCAGAGGCAGTTCTGAAATTGTTGTCTTAGTTTCTGTGTATTCTTGACCATACATCAGTATTCTCTTTCTGCCTTGTACTGAGTATAGGTGCTTTAAGGCAAAAATAACCTTTCTCTGTACAGCACCCTGCAGAGGGGACTTCTGTTTTGTGACAAAGGTTTCCAAGTACTGTGGTATATAAATAGTTACATGTCTGTGCTGGTGACCAGGGTTCTTATCATAGTACTTCCAAAGCCATCTGCAAATAATTTATAACTGGAATGACCCGTTTACACTGGAGGTTCTCAAAACCGAAGTTTTCTGCAGGGTGTCCAAAATAAACAGGAGTTGAAAAGGGATCTGGAAAAATTAATTCAGAGCTCTCAAGTTGTTTTCTGAGCTTTTTTTGTAAAATGCAGCCAAAATACCAAGTTTGGAAGAGAATATTAATTGCATCATGAGATAAATGATGAAATACTTGTTTTGGAAAAGCACAACACACACATGGACATAGTCAAAGTTTTTATTGTTTTAGCCTGTTTTTCACTGGACTTGTAAAATGAATAAGGTGACATAAAGCAATTGATTTCTGTAATGTTTATTGCAGTAACAACTATATATTTTTTCTGGGAAGCATGCTGAAAATATCTTTCCACATGCAAATCCTATGGCTAATTTTTCTCTGTCAGCAGCACAGTGATCTATGTAGTGATTGTTGTAAAAAAGAAAAGAAGGTGCAGAAACTTGCGGGAGTCAATAAATTAAAATAGAGTAATTCCGAAAATACTCTGGGAATTACAGAACACACTTTTTTCCCGTGGTACGTGAGTGTTACTGGGGCATATTGAGAGTTGTTTCAGTTGAACATCTAGTTCCTGTGTATTCTTTCTGTCACTCTTATCTTGCCTGATGTCCTGGCTGCACATATTGTAAATTTGTGGAAGAGGCTCGCTGGGCTTCAGATCACAGCTGTGTATGGAAGTGTGTAATAAAATGTGTATCGAATGTGTATATATGCAAAGTGTATTTATTTTTGGGTGTATCTAATAGGAAACTAGGTAAATGGATTCTCATCAGATAGCACTGTTTAAAATACTTGGCTAAAATCATACTTTAAGAGGGATGTTTTTAGTGAAGTTAGCACTTGAAGTTAGTGCATGAAAATGGAAAACATTTTCAAAACAGTTTTGACTAAGATATGCAAAGGTAGTACTTCAAGTATTTATTATTATTTTAAATAAGAATATTGTCTGGTTTTACGATGGTAGTGTATATATGCAGTTTTCAAAGAGCAGACCCCATTTGCTTACGTTCCTTGACTTACAACCAATTGTCCTGTGCTGTGAAATGCAATTGAAATAAAATGTAGTAAGGTAGAAGGAGTATTGTTTAACAGTGCAATGCCAACAAATGTCATACATGTTTTACAGTATCTGCATCTGTGTGAGATCCATCACAAGATGAGAGAGGAAAGAAGGGGACCGGGAAGAAAACAGTACAGGAGATGGTATTCATGAACAGCTTCCCAGTTGACGAGGCAGAGAAAGTCAGTCATGCTCTTCAATTGTCTTGTTTTGCTGTCTTCTGTAGTGGGGCCTCCAAAAATACAGGGACCTTAAAATCCTTATTGACAGATGACTTAAAACACGTGTGAATTATTTGAGAGCACTGCATAACTGTTCTCTATTTTAAAGCTGGTACTGCTGAGTGATTAGACTGTGGTACTGGGAAATGAAAAATGATTTGGATCTGAATAATGGCAGGATATGAATGAGGCATGGTGAAGAAGTCCCTTCAGATTTTACTTTTTTTATCTTTCAAGAACTTGGTCTTTAGAGAGAAAATAACTAGAATACTGGGATGAGAGGAAGAATAAGTTGATGGCGACAGCTGCACAGGAGAGAATCTTCAGGTTGTAGTTCTTGGACATCTGCCTGACCTCCTCATCTTCCCACCTGCATCATGGCTCTCTGAAGGCATATCTAAATGTTATCAGCAGCCACAAGTAGAAGAGCTCTCACCAACTTTGTTGTGCATCTTTCTCTATTGCAGTTGAGGAAGGAAAGCCTGCAGCTGCTATATCCGAAGAGACCAGCAAGGGAACAGGGTCTGCCTACTGAAAATGACTCTGCAGATGTGCAGATTTCATTTTATGGTGATACTGGGTTAGCTTGCTGTTACCATTCTATCACATAACAAATGATAGCGCTTCAGGAGACTATTTAGGATGCTGTGTTATAATAAAGCAAGATTCAGTGCTTTTGGGTGACTCAGCTTGTAATGACGCTGTATATGCTCTCCTTTTCTGTTGTGACAGCATTAGTCTTTGCACCTCTTGGGGAAAACTAATAAAATTCACCAGAAAGTAATCTAAGCCCTTTAAATTTTAACTTGAGTGAGCCTGTGTTCTCAGAAAGGATGATAATTAATATATGTAGCTACTCATTTCCTCCTCATCTAGTACTGTGTGTCTTTAGTCAGGCTTTTGGCAAAGCTTTCTTATTAAATATTTGAATTTGAGTTTGCAAACAGGAATGCAGACTTTCTCTAGCACACAGAATATTACTAGCAATTTAAGATCACAGTTGGAGTATGGGAGGTATCTGCAGGTTTTGTTTTCTTATTTTGTGTTTTATACTGTTGGGAGTAGTTTCACACAGAATTGTTCTGGATAAAGAGATGATTAAAAGGTTAAGCTACTAAATTTGATGTTTAAACGGGTATCTGAAGTCATGCAAATGTATGATTTTTTTTAAAAATATTTTTTATTTTTCCCAGACTTTCTGAGCACGTTATCTTCATTCCAATGATGTTTGCTGATGCTCAGCATCTTGAGAAAATACTTTTCTAATAATTGTGTTTTAAATGCTGAAATAAATCAGTATTGTTTCAGGCTCACTCTATATCAAAATGGTATTATTTAATGTCAAATTGATGTAGGAATGTGGCAACCAAGGCCTATCAAAAACATGTCAATGGCTTTTTTTGGGTTGACTAACCATAAATAATAAAGAATTAGATTTTTACTTGAGCCTTTGTAAAATTTTCATTGCATCTTAAATATCTCCTCAGTTATAATTGAGGAAAGAAGTTTCTTATGAGGTAGCCAAGGAAGTCAGCTTTTTCTTGTTAAGTCTGATGATTAGCTGAAGTCACTCAGACACTGAAATTTTAATTTCCTATGGAAATGTTAATAATGGTGTGCTTGAGTCATAATGTTATTAAGTCTAATTCCAGACAACATTACTCTTAGGAAAATGAGTGAAGTAAATAATGCATGCTGAAGCGAGGTCTGCCAGTGCTGTCTAAAAGCAGGTGACAAAGGCACCTGGTGGTTTTTTGTTTGTTTCTCTTACCTCATGTGCAAGAGTGAAGGGGGAAGGGGCTCATTTGTGTTCTCTTGCATTGAAAAAACTTGCTCTCAGTAATCTTTCTGGATGTTTCACTCAGCTACATGAAATGCAGTGTTTGGCTGCAGGTTTCTCACTAGGCAAGGAGTGCCACTTGGCATACGTGAGAGGGTCTAAGACATGACTCCCTTTGCTTCTGCATGTGTGAGGATTAGAGTGGTTTGCCGCTGACTGGACTTTTGCCAGGCTTCTGTGATGAACCTACAATTGCTGACTGAGAAAGATGTCATGTACTTTTAAGATAAATTGTAGCTGTCTTCAAGTGATGTATTCCTGTATGTTCTGTGGAATCAAGACCACAAATTAAGGTATGAGGCTTTGAAAAATAAGTGAAGAGGGCAAAACAAAGAAAAGAAGAGGCAAAATGCCTTTTTATATGTTTTCATACAAAACCTGTTCATTTGTGTTCGTATGTTGTTTCATATTTAGCTGTAATCAGAAAATTGAACCCTTGTGAAGAAAATACATTGGAAATTATTTTGAGGGATTACGTGATTATGATTGATGGGTGCTTCAAAATATGTTCATAGCAATCTTTTCTCCTCTGTGTGAAATGATAAAGAGATGGTTGATAGTGCAAGTTACTGAAATTCTTGGATATGCAAACTTAGTGATTTTACAGATATTTCAACTGTATACTAATGTAATTTAGTAGCATCCTCTGTTAGTGTACCAGTGCAATGAATGTGGAAAATGGGAAGTAATGGTTGCATTATGTTGAATTGTTGAATAGACAAATACTGGAAAATCATTTATATTGTACTTAATACATGATCTGAGAAGGTTGTTTTCCTGCAAAATGCCAACTATTAATTTATATTCTCTTTGTGATGTAGATTGTTAGACTTGGTGTGTAAACAACTTTTTTATCATTCCATATTCTGTCAGGAGTACTTTTGGAAAAAATTAGTCCAGTTATGTTTTAGCTATCAGTCCTTATTTTCTTAAATTACAATTGATAACTTTTTACGTAGATGAAAGACATACTGGATAGAACTGATAGGAGGTATATTTTACTTGCAACCAAAATTCTTCTTTGCTGTGTACTTAATTCATATTTCTTCTTTTCTTTTTAGTAGGTGCCAGAAAAAACCCCAGGTTTTATGTTGTAATATATTACCATTAACAAAAATATAGAGCTGTAAATTTTCACTTTTTTGGTCAACTTTATTTTCTGGCAGGTCATGTCATCCTGCATAATAGCTTTGAATCTCTTTATAATATTGTCACTGACAAGTTCAGCTCTTGTATATGTGAGCAAGCTTTGGATGGGAATTATGCCTGTATAGATTGGTAGCTGCTCATAATTTTCTCAGTGGTCTCATCAGTGTCATATTCTTGGTACTGGGTCTATAGATTTGTATAAAGCTTGTTTACCTTGCATAGGTTTAAAATATTTTCAAGTTTATTGCAGAGAGTCCTGTAATGAGGCTTTGCTCTACAGGGTAACCTTAACCACTTTTTGCCACAGATGTTTTTCTTTTCCAGGAGTTCCTCTTTTATTCTGTATTGTTAAGTAATTTTATGTTACAACATGGCAGTATTTTGTTACTCACTGATGTTGAAATGACGTCAGAACATAAAGTCATATAAGTAATCTTTCAGTTTTAGAGTTCTTATAGAAGTTACAGAATGCAAATGAAAGTTGCAACTTTTCAGGACGGGAGTATGGCATATCTAGATGTCTGTGGACCATGTGTGATTCACCGGATTTGTAATAATATTTTTCCTTCTGTGAAGCAATGATTTTGATGATGATTAAAAATCAAAGTGCTTTAGTTTAAAACCAGAGATCGGGTATGTCTGATTCACTTTATGAAATTGAACATATTTGCAAAATATTTTGAATTCTCATAAGAGAAAGCAAGGTTATTAGCATGCTAAAGCCTAAATATTGCTTCTTACTGAATTTGAATAAAGTAGTATAAAAATGCAAGAATATCTCGGTCTTGTTGACCTCTTATTTTCTTAGTTCTAGGTTAGTTTTTCTTATTTGCATGTGAATAGCAGGAATGTTTTAATAATGTTTTCTGCTGAGACTTTGAGTGTGTATAGTTTCTTACTTCATTTAGAGAAGTAGAACTCCTCCAGCATTTCTGTAATAGTACATTTCTCTATTAACAAATCTTTGTTGTGATCTCATGTAACTTGGATATCATGTCTCACAATGCCAATGGTTTTTAACAATCTGGTTTTTTCAACATAATTTTAAAAACCCTGCCTGTTGTCAGACATATAAAACAAGTATAGTGTTTTACTTTTTGTGTATTTAATGGAAATCAAGGGCAAATTCTTGGGTTGTTATGTAAAAATTAAAATACAATCCTTTCTCTACCTGGTTGATCTATGTGTGCACTTGGTAGGACATGGCAGGAGGTGCAGTAAACAATTTGGAGATGAATTGGGAGGATAGAGGCTACTTAGCCATTTTAAGTCACATCTTGAATCAGCCAAAGAAACAGTGCTTAGTATGTAGAAATATAATGGCAATTTGTAGATACATGATTTGGACTTGATCAGGGGTAGGCAGACTTTCATTTCTAAGATTTAGTCTGAAGTCCTTGTTAAATGGCTTTGAGAAGCTGCACATATTTCAGCTTACATGAGTTATGTTCATTCAGCAAATGTGACTTCTAGCGGAGCAGAAGAGGAGAAAGTTTCATGGAAACTTTGTTTTCTCCCATTGGAGGTTGAAATGCTAACAAGGGAAAAAAAGATCTCCAATTGCTAAATCTTCTTATCAATAGTTGTGCTTTAGCAAAAATAGTTCTAGATTTAGAATAATTCTAGAAACATGGTCATTAAATAGTTTAAGTTTTGATAGATGTCGTTATTTAAAACCAGCAATATTGCTACTGTGAGTTCGGAAGTGAGCGTACATAGTGTATATTTTGTTTGAAGAGAGAGTACTTATCTCTTTTTTTAATGAAGAATTTTGTGCATGGGTAATTGGTCAGCAGGACTGCATGCTGACCTCTGCTGGCATTGAATTTATAAGCAAACTTATCTAGGGAAGGTATTAAAAAAAGAAAATGATCTTGGGAAATGGTCTGGAGTAAAACCTGCTGGCCTTTGTGCAGGGGCCTGGACAAAATGGTGGTTCTGTTCTTTGAGAATCTCCTTCCACTGGCCTGTTCAGGTAGATATAGCCAGACAGTGCTGGGGAAATAAACTAAATATTTTGTTTTGTTCTCATACATGGACATTTCTTATATGCTGTTTACTATTCAAACTCTGCTTTGAATTTAGATTTTTGTCTCTTGAATAATATCCCTACAACCTTTGAATCATTCACAGATTATCTTTATAGATTAATTCATTCAAATTCATTACACAGAATTTATGTTTACAGCTCTCTTATAAAGTAGCACAATAGTATTGCTTCTACTTCGCAGAATGTAGAGGCAAGAATACTGAAATTATGCTTTGGGTGCCCAAGCAGAAATGCCTCTTTTGCTGTTTTTTCAAAGAGGTTAGCATTTTGGTTTAGAGCTTTGCAGCACATTGGAGGGACATCCACTTGAGGTTGTTGAGGTCACAGTGTGTCTGAGAAGCAGATCTGAGTCTCTGAGTTTTACCAACAGAAAAATGAGAAACAGTGTGACCTACCTCTTTGGTGTAGTGACCTGAGAATCAGAGGATCTGGGTGGCCAAAGTTCCAGTGTCCATCTATCAGCTGAGTTAATTTCTCAGTTACTGTGTTGGATATTGCAATTTCTAGTGTTACTTCACTTTTGGAAAGAAAATTCAAATGGAAGTGATTGATTCATTCCTTAGGATTTGCTTGAAGAGCCAAGCTGAACAGGAAGCCAGTGAAGTGTCGTGCTGCCACTGAAGGGGACAAGTCCAGCATCCCTGCTCCCCCTATATCACCATCTCCCTAAGCTCCTGTCCCTCCCTGACTTCTGCAAATCAGTTAAACACACTAATATGTCAGAAAACGATACAAATTTTTCTTCTGTTTTAGTTTTCTGGGCCATGTTGCCAAGTTTAATTGGCTTACGGAAGTACACAGTAAGGACCTGTGCTGAGAGGAATTCAGCCCTGTTCACCTGTGCTGAACAAGAGGGAAAACACACATGAGAAAATAATGCCTAATTACTCCTACACCTAACACTTAACATCTTGTGCAACCATAGTCTTAGTACCAATCTTTGTCGCTCTTTGACTTCACTGTGAGAAGATGACGTATGCCTGTTCTGAGTTACAGCTTTTTCACTTGCTGAAAATTAATGTTAAATACTGAGATTTGTAGGTTCTAGTATAGTTCTGGAGAAAACATGCTTTAATTTAAAAATACCTCTTAATTGCAACATTCATGCTTATTTTAACCCTCAGGAGCCTTACCTGTTTTTCCCTTTCCTCCAGGCCTAAAACAGAACTCTTAACGTTCTTACATCTTAAAGGCTTAACACATCTCCAGCTACACTGGACATGCTGCTCTCTGGATATACATTCATGCTTCCTCTTGCTCCTGTGGTTGTGCAGCCATGGAATGAGCTCACACCAAAACTGTCCTTTTTCTTGCACCTTGTTTTCAGGTAAATAAGCCGATCGAACCTGTGAGATCAGGGCCAGTGTGCAGCTAGAGCTGAAGATGTGAGCAGCCAGCTGTTTTTGGAAACAATGAGCTGTTTGCATCAGCTGGTACATGTGAACTGAAGAGCTTCTCAACAGGTTGTCTCTCTTGAGTCTGGACACTTCTCATCCACTCACCTCTTTGATTTCTTGCACTGTGTCGGCACCATCAGACCAGAAGCTGAGAGCAAGAAACACAGCTTTCCTTTTCCAGGATCCTGCGCTTTCAGCTTTGGCATCATAGCCTGAGCATTCAGAGAACAACTGGGACAGAAGACTTAATTTGAAATCTAACGTGTTCTTGGAGGTCCATGAGAATATCAATAGAAGACTCTTTCACCTAGGATTATCTTCCTGTTATTTTCATTGCAAAACTTGAAGATGTCATTACTGCTTAGGGCAATGGTAGAATTGTTATAATTCAAAAATCTAACCAAAGATGATTTTTTTCCCAAAACAAGGAAATGGCTGAAGACATTTTGTCACTCTTTCCCACCCCCTTCCATCAGCTGGCGACCTTACTTCTGACAGAAAAATTTTCAGCCTTCAATTGTTAAAATCAGCCAGGACTCTTAAGTGACAGAAAACAGGATTTTTCAATGCTAGATATTTTTATTAATAATAAATAATGCTACTTGAGCAGCTTGTAAAAAAAGCAGATTTAAAATGTGCTGCTTCAGTTTCAAACTGTACAAAGCATTATTTGTATTTTGATTTTTTGAGATGTTTTTCTGAAATGGAGTTGAAACAGTGCTCCTGAAAGTCTGTCCTTCAAAAAGCCTACTTGAGCAGTTTTGTCAGTATACACTTTTGGTCGTCTAAATATAAAACAAGACTTTTGCTAAGAAGGTCAATGTAACTACTTTCCTTTTAATCTTGCATCCTTGTGGGTACCTGGGTAGTTCTGTAGGAAAAGTTTTACTGACTGAGTCAGTGCACTGAGTCATAGGCAGCATGAAGCCTGCAGTGCTGTAGACTAACTAATTGGTAACAGTCTCTAATGTAATTAAAGCACAGTTGTCAGCTCTGTTACTGATTGACATCCCACTGAAGTATTTTGTTCTTAGCAACTTAGATTAATTGTTCTTTGCTGTTAAACTTTGTGTTTTAAGGTGTCGTATCTGTTGAATAGACTTGTCATTGCCATTATCTTTAACCATCCTCTCTGATTTTTATAGTACTCAGTTTGAATTTTTTCCCTGTGTTAGGTCTCATATTCAGTATTTATGCTTTTTACCATGCCTGTGCATTTACAGATGTTTAGAGTCCCTCGAGGACTTTTAAAAGTTTTCATCATTAAGAACTGTCCTATTAGTACTGATTAATGTTTTTTCACAATTCCTAAACTCTTTAAAGCATCATTCAAAACTTTTTAAAAATCGAACTTAAATATATTTTTTGTGTTGACTTGCAGGTTACATTTTCAATTTTGCTAGTTTTCACTTGTGTTGTGCCCTGTTTTATAATAAATGGCTTTTCTTTATCCCAGTGCATGCCCACCATCTTCAGGTGATGGCAGTGGTTTCCAGTATCACTGGAGACTTTCTTTCTCCTGTTCTTCTTTGTGTGTGTGTTTCTTACCATCATGCAGCTTGAGGCAAAGGGCTCTGTGGGGAACATGGGAGAACAGGACATGTCTTGAAGCTGTCTCTTTCATTAAGGAAAATAAAACAACCTTAAAGTATTGGGAAAAAAGCAAGGTTTAATTTTTTTTTTTTTGGTCATTTGCATTATTAGGAAAAACAAACCTTGCTGGCTTTGTACAGGACTACTGCTTGTTCTCACTGAGAACAGAGGAGTGAAAACATGAATGGATGGTTGCAACTGAATTTCTTATTTCTAAAAACCACTGAGATAGTAATTTTGAACTTTAAGAAAGGTGTATGCTACTTCCATATATGATGAATACTGAAGCTGGGATGGTGAACAAATGTCTTTTTAGAGATTGGAAGAGGTAGAGGATTCTTTGATTATATATTCTTTTTCTCTTGAACAGTTTTTCTTCTCACTGAAGCTCTTTAGATCTAGAGATACTGCTAAATCACAAGACCATCAGTAATACAGCACTGGTTCGCATCACGAGTGTTCCTGATCAGGTGTCCAGTCTCTGGCAGTGCCCAACAGCAGGTGCTAATGGAAGCGTAAAAGAAGGGGATGGGAGAGAATGATAATTTTCTACCTTGTAGTTCTTTCACCTGACAACAGTAATTTAAGGACTTGCTTGCAGGGAAAAAGTTGAAGGTTGTATTTGTATAATATCATTGACATGCTGTTTTTTTCAAGTTTGATCTCTCTAAAAAATGTGTTAAATACTAGACCTCTCCCCACAACATTATTCATAGTTTCAATATTTGCATGAAAGGCACTTTTTTATCTGTTCTAATTTGATGCTTGATAATATCATCAAGTTCCCTGAGCTCTTGTATTTTGAGATAAGTGAATCATACCATCTGCTACAGCTGTATAAAAACAATGTTAATAGTTCTCCATAGAAAACTGCTGGAGCCTTCGGATGTTTTATTGGACTGGAGAGATGTGTCCTGCGGGAATCCTTTTCCACATTTCCTATTTTCTTGTCCTCATCTAAGCCCAGTTTCATATGAAGCAGCAGTGATGGAAGGTGTTCTGTTCTCTTCTGAAATGATCGGTTGGCTCTGAGATTTGTTCTTTGTATGTGATTTTATTGTTTTTCTGGACTGTAGATTTCCCTCATATCAGCTTTCTCCTAGGAATGCAAGGCTTACTGATGCAGTTCTTTTTCAGCCTCTTTCCTTTCTAAAAGATTTCCTTCTTCGTGCATTTTTCCTTTCTTGTCTTTATCTTGGTTTCATCTGGTTTTGCTCCTTTTCTAACAGTTTTTTATGTTTCCCCAGTTTACTCTTATTCTCCATCAAAGTGTTAATTATTTTGGTTTTGCATGTTATCTAAATTTTAAAAACTAAATTTTTAAATAGGTTTATGGCTGTAACTCTGTCATGTAGGTATTTGTTCTATTTCATCAGTCTGTGAAGATGCTTACATGTTTTGAATATGGTCATCAAAATCATATTTATCCTAGAGACTAGCAATAAAATTAGTTATTAAAGAGTAAAATGCAGCATATTTCAAAGCATCTTTTTCAATTTGAAAGAAGCAGTAAAGATTTAAAGCAAAGCTTTCACCTGCCGTACAGTCACTGAGGAGAATAAAGCTCTACTTGGAAGTGTTCTGTTTCTAGATAAAATAAAATCAGATAAGTTTAGCGGAAATTGAAGATTTTTTTTCTTGCTCTGTGTAGGAGATTTAAGAAAAGATTTCTGTTGTGGAGACTTGTAGCTTGGATTTTAAACTTAGTAATTTGGGAACTGTTGTATTGTGCAGCAGTTTCGGTGATAAAGTCGATTACTTTGTAAAATGTTATTCATATAATCCTGGTTATAGAGTTAAAAGTGGTGCTAGTTTCCTATTTGTTCTCATCCCATTTCTCATACGCTATTAGCACATTTTTTTTTTTTGTTTTAGCACTTCAAAATTCTTTGGATTAGGTTATTGCTTGGTAGAATCAGTCTGTTCTAAGTTGGAGTACTGAAGATGAAGAAACAAGATTCCTCACCTGTTAATGGGATTTTTGTATCTCAGTACAAAAGTCTGGAAAGTCTCACTAGTAGTGGGATTGTCATTTGCTTTAGGTAGAACTTTTCAGGAATGTTTACATACACTAATTAATAAATCATGCCTTTTGAATTGTGTGGGGCGATGGTTTCTTCATAACACAAGCAAATAATTAATGGTGATGATATGCTTAGTAGAATGCTTAAGTATTTAGAGGTTGTCTTCTGTGTACATTGACATACTGCATGTTACAGCCAATGGTTTTTGCCTTGCTGTGGTAGATGGATTGCTTTTGCAAATGTTGCACAAAATTTCTTCTGGATTAGTTTGTTCTTCCAGACAGAAAAGGAAAAAAAAATAAAATCATTAAGTGGCATCAGTAGCACCAGTATTAGAAGTATTTGTTAGTCTTTTATCTGCTGGTAGAGAGAATAATTAGAGACTCAAGACTTCATTTCAGCAAAGGTTATGAAAAAATTCTGTCTTGTTGACTTGTCTCTGAGTGGGCACGAATAAGTGCTCAGAACCTGATGGAGCTGGCATTTAGAAAATCCAGAAGATAAATTTTAATACCTACTAAGGCATGAAACAATTAAGGTACCAACTTTAGAATAGTTTCAAAGACTGTAATAGTTAAAATAATTTAACAAACAGTCCAGTAAGTACACTTGGAAACATATTCTTAGTCCTGTGTTTTTTATGGTTCTGCAAAGCATTTTCCTATACAGTTTAGGAATGTCATTATTTTTGCTCAGCAAGCCAGGTTGCTAGTTTTCTATTTGAGTAGTGTATTAAAATATATGCATGCTAAAAGAAAAAGAGTGGAATACAAGGGCCAAGTTATCAAATACAACAATGACATTATTTTTAAGCAAATATTCAAAGTTGTATAAAACAGTGATTCTTACCAAAAATAGTATATACCCATACTGTTTTTTTAGGAGCAAGAGCTCAGAGTTGCAAATGAGCAAATCAAGCTAAGTTTAAAAATATTGCCTTGGTTCTGGCCAGAACAGGGTTAATTTCTACAGTAGCCAAGAAGCATGACTGGGACATGGAGGTTATTCCATACCACCTCACATCAGTGTTGGGGGGAGGCAGAAGGGACTCACTCTCTTCTGGGAAGAAGGGGTTCCTTTGGGTTGAGAAAGCATGGTAGAGGGAGCCATCTGGTATTCTCTGGTATTGGGAATGTTTGTCCATGTAAATAATTTCTTTTCTTATACCTTTTGTTGTTAATATTGTTGCTGTTAATGTTTGGGGTTTTTTTATATTGTTGCTGTTTCCAGTAAATTGTTCTTACCTCAACCTGTGATCTTTACCTCTTGTGCCTTCAATTCTCACTGACTCTTTACTTCTTATGCCTTCAGTTCTCAATTCCATCCTGCCACAGCAGAGAGGAGAAAGAGCTAATGAGAGAGAGCGATGTATGGTTTTGGAGAATCTTGGTGTGGGTACTGAATGTGGGAGCACCATTCCTAAACCATGAAAGCCATATATAGTGCCCGGTGTGGGTCATGAAGGGTTGAGGTAACAGGTCTGACCAGAGCAGGTTGGAAAC
>VZRR01002617.1:0-46455 GCA_013398015.1 Oreocharis arfaki
GGGCGGGCCCGCCTGCGCCAATCGTCGCCGCCAGGGGGCGGCCGCCACCGCCCCACGTGGGCAGGGCTGGAAAGTTACTGGTGTCGGGCAAGGAGGCCCCGCCCACCCGGGCAGGGGCGGGGCCTGAGGTGCCCCCGACGCTGGGGGGCGCTGTCGCCTCTCCCGCGCACCGCGGGACGCTGAGGGGAGCAGGGCTGGCGGCCCCCGTCCTGGGCCCGGCTGTGCCAGGGCCCGGCTGTCCGAGGGCCCGGCTGTCCGAGGGCCCGTCTGTCCGAGGGTCCAGCTGTCTCAAGGCCTGGCTGAGAGTCCCACTCTTCTCCCAAGCAAGCAGCGATAGGATGGGAGGGTGTGGTCTTATGTCCCTCTGCCACGGGGAGATTGAGGTTGGGACATCAGGAGGAATTTCTTCCCAGAAAGGGTGATTAGACATTGGATTAGACTGCCCAGGTAGGCGGTGAAGTCACTGTCCCTGGAGGTGTTTAAGGAAAGACTGGAAGTGGCACTCGGTGCTGTGGGCTGGTTGACATGGTGGCGTTTGGACAGAGGTTGGAGTCCATGATCTCCAACGTCTTCTCCAACATAATTAAATCTGAGATTCTGTAAGAGCAGCTGCAGAGTGCTCCAGAAAGGCCAGAAAGGTCTGGTCATCTGCAGAGACAGCAGCAGTGGCTGGGGGCTGCAGGTGGCCATGGAAGTGGTTGGAGAGCCCAGAGCAGAGCCCACTGCCCAGTGAGGTCATAGCACACCACTCCAGTGCGCAGGGAGCTCTGTGAGACAGCCAGGAGGGGACTCATCCATCTGCTTGATGTTGATTGATGAACGTGCTGCCACTGTGAGCCTGGGACAGTGGGGCTGGGACAGTAGAATTGGCCCCTGCCCCACCATGTGTGAGAGATTAGAGGTGTTCAGGAGTTGGGGCTCCACTGGTGCTTTCCCCAGACCCCACAGGACCAGCCTGGGCAAACCCCTGGTGGGCAGAGCTTTACTGCCACTGGAAACTGGGGACACAGGTGAAGGAGCAGCGAGGCCTTGGGGGAACTGCCAGGATGACACAGTGGCTTGTTGTCTGAGCCAGCACAGGGAGGACACAGGAACAACCACAAAACCATGGATGAAAGGCAAAGAGGAAATTTATTTTTATTACCTCACCAACTGGAGGGTCCTCCAAGCAGCACCCAGGCAGAGGCACACAAGCAGGGATGCAGGCACTGTGGATCTTGGTCCACCCTAGAGGATCACTGAACCTCCTGTTTCTGCTTGTTTATCAAGGAATTGTGCACTCGTGGTTTACCACTGTGATTTGATCTTTCCCACAGCAGAGCAGGAATCTCAAGCATGTTAAATGAGGTGCCACTAAGTCTATCACAGGCCTGTGTTATCTAAACACAGAAGTTCTACTTACTGAACACACAAAACTAAACAACGATGAGTATGTTATATGTGTTTTTCTACATCAGCTGCAAGGCATTTGAGCATGTTTTTAATCTTCCTTGTCTATCTTCCATTATTTTTCCACACTTGGCCTCTCTGGGACTCCTCATCCCCTGTGTCCCCATCAGTTGCCTAATAGCCCCTGCCTGCTCAGCTGCAGCTGCCCACTCAGCAGGACACATCCCTGGGTGTGCTTGTGGGCACCTCAGAGCAGGGAGAGAACTTGGCAGGAAGCAAGACCAGGAATGCAGGGCATTTGGCAGAGGCATGGCAGGAGCAAAGAGCAGGGCCTGTGGAGTGGTAAGATTTGGGCAGCAAAGCTGTGGAGCAGGGGGGGCGTAGGGGTGCAGGAGTGTGTCACACTCTCCCATAGCTCTTCTGGTAGGGGCTGTGCCCCCCAGTGAGGAGGCAGCAGGGGGCCCAGGCATTGGAGGTGGTGCATGGTTGCTGCTGTCTCAGAGGGGCTCATGGCTGTCCTTGGGTGGCAGCTCAGTCACATAGCAGATGTTCTCGCTGTAGTTGGGCTTGAAGCTCTCCACAACATCTTTGGGGACTCCAGCCCATTCCTCCAGAGAGCAGAGCAGGGTGAGAGGAGCTGCCACCCAGCCCAGCCCCAACCCTGCACAGCAGGGATGAGCACAAGGCAGGGCTGCTTGCACCATCTTACCTGGAAGTTGCCATTGTGGGTGATGAACAGCTCATCAAAATTCTTGCTGGGGTTGGGAATTCGGGGCATCAGGATGACCCATACCCTATGCAGGAGAGGTGTGTCAGAGGGGAAGAGTCCCAGTGCTGCTGCCCCAGTCAGCTCCCCACACTCACCTTTCCATGCGCACCAGCAGGATGACAAGGACCAGCAGGAGCAGGCAGGAGGCAATGGGGACCAAGACTGTGTGGATCCAGAACCAGTGCAGCTGCTCCTTCGCGGTGCCTGGAAAGAGCCGGGGTGACACTGACCCCCAGACAGCACACCACCACAGCAGTGGGGTGGGCCTGCAGGTGGCCCTTCGTAGGTGGCCATGGCATTGCTCATGGCAGGGCTCAGCTGGGAACAGAGGATGCAGAAGGGGCATGTCCTCAAGCCCTGCCATCCTATCACCATAACTAGCTGGTGACCGTGTTCTGGCCCAGCCATGCCCTCCAGTGCTAAGAAGCCCCTGGCAAAAGTCAGCAGGTCCCACTGGTGGGGTGTGTTTTGCTTCCAGAAGTACAAAGGATGCTGCTGCCTGCACCCCACATGCCTGGATGGATCTTGCCCCTGAGCTGCTGAGTCAGGCCGTTCTCTACTTGCTTGGCCATCCCTCACCTGCTGAGCCTCGCCATGCTCCAGTCCATCCTATCCCACAGCAGCCCTCAGAACATACCCTTGCTGGTGGAGTTGCTGCCCCAGAAGACAGGAACGCTCCACTCACTCCAGTACTGGGTGCTGCCACAGTATTTGTTGATCTTGCTGCGCACGTAGAAGGTGTAGTACTTCTCATAGTCCACACTGGGTAAGGAGAAGACATCTCCATTCACCGAGAGCTCCTGCAGAGACATGAGCCATGTGCTGCTGGCTGGGACCACCTTGGAGGCTGGTGCACAGCTCACCTCCAGGCACAGCCACAAGAGTGCTGTGCCCAGGGCTCTCACCGTCCAGCTGGTGTCCTTGTTGCTCTTGTACTTGACAGCATGCTCCAGGCACCTGGGTGTGGGGTACGGGGTGGCCCAGGTCAGCTGCAGCTGATTGTTGCTCATGTTGCGGATGGTCAGGTTGACGGGCGCCCCTGGTTTCACTGCAAGGGACAGGTGACGCCCAGTGAGGGCTGGCCCTGTGCCCCAGTGGCCCTGCTGCCAGCTGGGATCTGATAGGACAGCTCTGAGGACACACAGCCCTGCAGAAGAGAGGGGGTTCCCCCCACCACTCTGTACCCAGGTCCTGCAGAAACATGGGCTCGCTGGGGATCTCCAGGGTCTTGCCGCCAACGCTGGCATTGATGAGAATATGGAAACGCTGGAACTGGATGAGCTCGTTCTGCTCGAAGTGGCAGCCGACCCTGACACTCTGGTTCTGCAGGTAATGCTTGCACTCCACCTTGTCAGACGTGTTCTTGTACCTGTGCTGCAGTGGGTTACCAGGACTCCCCAAGGCCTCACATGCCCCAGCCCTCACTGGGACCTCTCTCCCCTGCACATCCCATCCTGCTTGCCCTGGAGACAGAGCCAGCCCCACCCTGGGCTCAGGGTGGAGGAGCAGCCTTATGCCAGGACCAGAAATGCTGGCAGTAGCCCCCCTGTGCAAGGACCCACCACTGGACATCCTCCTGTAGGACTGGCCAGGGGGCAGGGGCACCTACCAGTAGTAGAGGGAGTAGTTGACCCTGAGCGTCTCTCTGCTCCCCCACATGCAGGTCATGTACTCCTCGTTGAAGAGTTCACACTTCACTCCTGCAAGCAACAGACACTGCTGCGCATTACAGTGGTGGGTGGCTGTGCCAGGGCCCAGGGGTGCACCAGAGACATGGCACATGCCAGGGCCCTGCATATCCCTATGAGCCCCCCTCCATGTGAACCAAACAAAGTCATCAGCCAGCACTGCAAGGGCAGGAGAAAGCCCCAGTCGAGCTTTCCTGGGATGTAATATAACACAATGGAGCAAAGGGCTGTTTCCACACATGGAGATGGAGGACATCTTCCCACCAGCCCAGGAGGTCCAGGGATACAGAGGGGCTGCATTTCCACAGAAAGCTGTTGCTTTACTGACAGCCAGCCAAGGAGTGGATTTTTTCTCAGAAAACAGTGGCTGGGATGAGAGTGCCAGGTGGAAAGAGAAGCCTCTGTCTCCCATCCCCTTCTTGTGCAAAGCACTGCTGAGGTGACCAGGAAGGAAAGGGCAGCTGGTGCAGATCCACTGACCATCCTGGCCAGCACCCACACGTAGCACGGACCGATAGGATCTGCCGGTAGAGTGCTGAGGCAGGAGCACTGCAGGACTAGTAGCCAGGGGGATGGTGGGGTCAGAAATGCTCCAGCACTGCACTGGGAGCAAGGACACCCCCAAGAGGGCTCCCTGGTACAGCCTGACCCTCCTGGCAGCCCCACTGCAAAGGGCCATATAGGTGCCACAGGTCCTCGGGCACATCGGGGGGGTCGCAGGGTCCCTGGTGTGTGCCACAACAGCGCGCCAGCCCACGCAGCCCCACATCCTGTCCTCCTCGCCCGCCATCACTGGGGAGCTTCATCCCCCAGCCCCACCCGCAAAAGGGGCCCGTGGCCTTCCCATGTGCCCCCTTACCTGAATGGCTGTGGGCAGCAGCAGGGTAAGGACCTGGCCCACAGAGGAGAAGGCCGAGGAGAGGCACGAGGAAGGTGCCAGGAACTGCCATGGGGGCGCCTGACCAAGGACGCGTGCGAACAGCCTCGCGCAGGGCTGCCGGCTTCCGCACCACACTGCTTCCTGCCGCACGCCACTGCCTGCACCGGGGGCCCACCCTACGTGCTGCTCCATGGGCCACCTTATGGAGACCACGGCTCACTCCAGTGGGGTCCCGCGGCTCACTCCAGTGGGGTCCCGCGGCTCATCCCAGGGGGATCTCAGAGCTCATCCCACTGGGACCCCATGGCTCATCCCAGTGGGACTCCATGGCTCATCTGACTATGATTCCACAGCTAACCCACTGGGACCCCACAGCTCATCCCACTGGCACCCCATGGCTCATGCCACTGGGACTGCACCACCCTTGCTGCTCAGGTTCCACACCTCACCCCTCTTAGACCCCCCAGTTCATCCTGCCGCATTCTCATGGCTCACGCTGCCATGCTGTAGGGATCACCGCCACTGGGCTGCCCCAGGAGCATGGCTGGGATGGGGATCCCAACGGACAGCCCCCCTGGATCCCTGAGCGCATCACTGGGAGGCACGGAGGCAGTCGGAGGGGGCGGCTGCAGGGACAGAGTCACAGCGGGGCTCTGTGTGTGTGACAGTACGGCCGGTGTCCGCGGGGGCTGGTGCCGGTGCGGTGATGGCCGCACAGGGGAGTGTTGGTGGCCGGGGTCCCGGGGGTGCCCCGGGGTCGGGGCCGAAGGGCAGCCGGGGCTGGGGACGAGTGTGGTGGCGAGTGTGTCACGTGACCCTGTCAGGACACGCCACTGGCGCGGCGCCTCCGCCGGAGGTCGCGCGCGCGCCCCTCGGGCTGTCCCGTCCCTCTTCGACAATTTCCGTCTTCGCTCGGCGAGAGCTCGGGCCCTCTCGGCACTGCTCGGGACTCTCCTGCGGCGCTCAGGTCTTTTTGTCCTCCCTCGTCTCTGCTTCGGGGACGCTCGAGTCTCTCCGTCCACTCTCGGATATTTCCGGTTACGCTCGGTGCTCTTCGTCTTTCCTCGGTCCAGACTTTGCAGTGCTCGGGTCTCTCCGTAATTTTCGGCACTCTTCGACAACACTCGGTCCTCTCCGTCGACACTCGGGACTCTCCGTTCTCCTTCGGACCGGCTTCGGCGGCGCCCACCTGCCCCGGCGCAGCGCTCAGCGCGCAGGCGCGGGCGGCCCCGGCGGCCCTTGTTGTGGCCCGGCCGCCCCGCCATGGCGGCCTTCGGCGTCCTCAGCTACGAGCACCGCCCTCTCAAGCGCCCGCGCCTCGGCCCGCCCGACGTGTACCCGCAGGACCCCAAGCAGAAGGAGGTGCGGGGGCCGGGCGTGTTGGGGGGACTCGGGTTGCAGGACTGCCGTGCCGGGGTCGGACCTGAGGAAGCGCCGGGTTAGCGGTGCGGGGGTCGGGAGCTGAGCGAGGGGGCCCCGTCCCACCGGGTCCCCCGGGGTTGCGGGGCGCTGGCAGAGCCGGGGGAGCCGCGGTCCCGGTGTCCCAGCGCTGCCCTGGGCGGTGCCTGGCAGTGAGGGCTGGCGGAGGTCGGGGGAGCAGCCGGGCCTCGCCTCGTTTAGCCCCCGCGGTGGGCACAGAGGCTGCGGTGGTGGGCGCGGAGGGGCCATGCCGGGCCCTGCTGACCGTCCTTCCCCCGCAGGATGAGCTGACTGCGCTGAATGTCAAGCAAGGCTTCAATAACCAGCCGGCGGTCTCTGGGGACGAGCACGGCAGTGCCAAAAATGTCAATTTCAACCCGGCGAAGGTGAGAGGCGTCCCGGCAGTCGAGGGGTGGGTTTGGCAGGGGAGGGTGGTGGATCCTGGACAGTCCTGGATCTCGTTCCTTCCCCGTGTCGAGTATTAGGAGATCTTTCCCTTTTGTATGGATGTTTTTCAGACTTGACCCTCCGTTTCTGTAGAATCCAAGTTCTGCATTCGTTTAGATCTGTGTCCCACCTCTGAGAGAGCGGCTTCTTGTCTTGCTGAGTGCGTTTTAGGGGCAGGTCTGTTTCTGCAGTCTTCGTTAAGCCAGCATCTAGGATTCCTTATATTCTGCAATTAAAGCAGAAGGCTATGATACTAGGAGAAGGAAGCTTCTTACTGGTTTGGTTACATGATGGCCATGGAAAAAGAAAAGTATGACTTCTTGAAACATCTGGAAGTTGAAAAATGGGAGTTGTATAATAGGCTTCAACTCCATTTTTCCAGTCTCTGAAATCAAGATGTTGGCTTCCTGACAAAACAACTAGTAATGACCTGGACTGGAAGGCAATCAATAAGCGCAGGATATTTGTTTTCCTTGGCTGACTTCTGTCTGAGAGGCCTTCTGTCTGTTTTGACAAGTATTTTTAAAGGGTTGTGTCCATCTCAACTTGAGTCCCTGCTTGGTTATTGTATGAGTTGTCTAGAAGCATTCATCTCTGTGAGTGTAAAAAAGGAGTTATTGGCAGGTTTTTTTGTGGTTCAAAAGTTGATACTGGTGATACTTCTGGAAGGAAAGATAAATGAGATTTTAAGCACAGTGAACAGGTCGTTGACCTCTGAAATGTAAATAATCTGTGTTTTTCTTCTCCTCCAGATCAGCTCAAATTTTAGCAGTATTATTGCAGAAAAGCTGCGGTGCAACACCCTGCCTGACACAGGGAGACGGAAACCCCAGGTCAATCAGAAGGATAACTTTTGGCTGGTGACAGCACGTTCTCAGAGTGCCATAAACAACTGGTTCACAGATCTGGCTGGAACTAAGCCCCTCACTCATCTTGCTAAGAAGGTATGTTACAGGAGAGGCAGCCTGGCAGGGCAGAGAGTTTAATCTATGCTCGTTTCTGGAGGTTTTTTGGAGGTTTTTACTGTTTGGAGAAGTTTCTTGTCTATACATCTTGTGAAGCTTTCAGCTTTAAGACTGTGTGTAGGATTTGTAGTGCCCCGACTATAGTGATCCACACTTAGAGAGCTGGTCTCTTGTCTGTTACTTGGAGGCGTGTTCAGCTTCGCCTTTTGGCTTGTAGGACATGACTGATTTATTTTAAAGTTCGTTTGTTTTTCAGAAGAGCTGCCACTGTTGCCTTTGGTTTGTTGTTTAGATTAGGACATTTCTATTGTGGAGGGTTTTTCAAATTCTCGAAAGTCATAGTGAGAATTACTGAAAATAATCACCTAAATGACTTCCCAGACTTCTGTTGCAGTGACGTGTTTCTGCTTTTCAGCAGAGGAGAGTATGTGTGCTAACACTTGGTCTGGGCCAGGCCCACAGTGTTTCTGTGCCCTGGAGTCTAAGGATAGATAGTTCCCTTACAGCTGTGAATTCTGTAGAGTAAGACCCTTCTTTCATACTCTGGCATTTTATCAGGCCTGATAGCAAGGGAGATAACTCTCTCTCAGGGGATGCCTACAAACAAGGTACTTGGGAATTTGGTATGCATTGTGGAAAAACATAACTTCCCGTTGCAAAATGGTCTGAGTCACTCCTGGGGGGAAAATAAAGTAATCAGATTTTCCCAGAATCTGACTCTTTATAAACTTAGTCTTTCTTTGCATTTTGGCTGTCAGTTTCCTGAGGTCATGGTGAAGGCTTGAACCTTTCAGAGTCTTCACCTGTTTTTTTGCAATGACCTGCATCAATTTTCATAAACTTAGGTGTGAAAGAGTGACTGTCAGTAGCCCAGTGGTCTGACTTTGAGGCATCAGAGAGTAATTGGGAAGAATGTAGGAAACATAGCAGGTAAATGAACTGTCAGTAGTTCAGGGACTTGAAGATACCTGCCAAATGGGCCTGGTTTTCTTAATTTTTTTTCATTCCTCTGTGAAAACACACATACTTTTGCTCTCCAGAGTGTTGTGTGGAAATGAGCCCCACAGCTGTACCTTTTCCTTTGATGTGTTATTGCTTCCTGGTTTATAGTCCTGCAGTCTGATGATTTCACTGGTATCCTCCTATGTTGTATCTTGAATTTTGAATCTTGGGCTGATAAATTCCTTCCTACTATGGTACTCGGGTTCCCTGTTTCTCACGGTCTTCTCTTGGGTATTCATGATATTATGAGACTTCTGTAACCACTCTGTTTTGTATATAAAATGAAGCATCCTGTCTTCACTTTGTATGGCATATACTCTGTTACTGGCTCAGTCCTTATTCTGTGTCTTTCATAGTTTTTTATGTGCTCTTTAAAAGATAACCTCCAAGATGTTTACAGGATTCAGGGCATGGATTTACAGTGATGTAATTACATTTTCTGTCATCTTTCAATGTGTTTTGTTTCTCTTTATACTGAAATGCAGCTCTGGTACTGGTGCTTTCTGACCACAGGTGAATTTTGGCAGCAGGTTTTTTTGGGGTTGAGGTACTGTGTTTCTCTTCCCTTTTTACATTCTCCATGCCTCCAGCAGGTATAGCTGCTTTAGCTGCTTCAGTTCCTATTCTAAGTGCTTGGTTCGTTTCTCCGTCTCAATTCTGTTACAGGTGCCCATCTTTAGCAAGAAGGAAGAGGTCTTTGGTTATTTGGCAAAATACACTGTTCCAGTAATGAGAGCAGCGTGGCTCATCAAAATGACTTGTGCCTATTATGCTGCCATCACGGAAACAAAGGTGAAAAAGCGTCATGTCATTGATCCCTTCATTGGTAAGCACTTTGTGTAAAGCACTAGGTTTGTCCATCACGGATGTTTCCTTCTCAGCCTGCTCTTCATTAGTAAGAGGTAGCCTGGAAATCCATATAAACTTGTTTCCTGCTGATAAATCCTTGGGTTTTGACGTGCATAACTGTCTGAACAACAAGCCCACCTGTGAGAGTATACTGAAAACTAAATCTTAGTGGCCGTAAATACTTCCTGGGAGCCTTACTTTTCTTTTTCCCTGTTAAGTTCTACTGAGCTCCTTTGCTGTGTTTTTCTTACCATACAAAGACTGTAAATTTGCAATTTAGTGATGACTGATTAGCTACTTCCCAAGTGAGTATGTACATTTCCCAGAGAATTTTGGTATGTTACTCCCTGTCTGTGTTTCCAATTTCATTAAGCATTACTAGATCCAACATCCTTTGCATCCTGTGGTCTAGGAGAGTTCCCCGGCTGTGTTCTGGTTTCTTTGGGTTTCCACCTATGCACCATCGTGGTTGTTTCCTGCTCCTGGTTCCCACAGTGCTCACTGCTAACCTGTTTTCTCCAGAATGGACACAGATCATCACCAAGTACCTGTCAGAGCAGCTGCAGAAAATTGCAGAGTTCTACAGACAGCTGCCAGGGCAGGGCTGTGGTTCACCATCAGGACCAATGCCTCAAGAGGTGGAACAGGCTCTGAAGCAGTGGGACTACAATGAGAAACTGGCTATGTTTATGTTCCAGGTGAGGGACTGGCAGAGGCTGCTGGGTGGGTACACAGCAGAGGAGGGTGAGAGCAGTGGATGCCAAAGGATTTATTTCTGCAAAATACTGTCTTTCTGTGAATAGACCGCTAGGACTAGATGCAGTTTTGAGCTCAGTAATAGGACAGGGGTAGCACAGAGCTGTGAAAACTTCCAGAGTTATTTCCACTGTTGGAAAGCAAGCTGCTGCTGCTCTGTCTTATCTCAGTGGAGGTTACTTCAACTTCTGTCCATTTGGTCTGCTTTTATCTGTGTGCAGGATGGCATGCTGGACCGGCATGAATTCCTGACATGGGTCCTCGAGTGCTTTGAGAAGATACGGTCAGGAGAAGATGAATTTCTGAAAATGCTCCTTCCTTTGCTGCTGCGGGTGAGAAATATGCACTCAGCTTGCTTTAGGAGAGTGCTGACTTCTGCTTTGGCTGTCCCCTTCCTATTGCCTAAGGGGTTAATGAGTTGTTTTGCACCAGTAACGCTGGGGAGTGTCCTTCTGAGCATCCTTCTTAGCTCTTGGAAGGATGTCCTTTTAGTCCTGCTCTCTTCTGGTTTTTATTCTCCTTTACCCTTTTTTCTTGCACTGGACCTGTTAATCCCTGCCCATGTCACAGCTGTGATAGTGCTGCTGATTGTGCACCAGTACATGGAAACTGCTTTTTTCTTTCTATGACAGCAGATTCTGGGCACACCTTTGAAGCTCTGGGAAGGCTGGGTGTAGGTACATTTTTATACATGAAGTCATTTCCAGAGAGCATTTCAAGGGTTTTTCTGTTGCTTAGTAGCCAGTGGGTGATCCATGATGCTAAAGAGCTCTTTGTAAAAAGGGACTGCCTGTTTAAGGCAGTGTCACACAGTGTAGTGCTTTGGGAAGGTCGGGTTTTTTTCTTGTGTTTCTTGTGACAAGGATGTTTTCTCCTCCTTCCATCTCCCCTGCAGTACTCTGGAGAATTTGTGCAGTCTGCGTACCTGTCCAGACGTCTGGCCTACTTCTGCACCCGCAGGCTTGCTATGCAGCTGGATGGTGCTGGTGGGCACCCACCACACATCCTGTCTGCCCAGACAGGGAATGCTCTTCCTTCTACTCCCACCCCTCAGCCAGCTGCAGGGAATCCTCCTCCTAGCCCTTTCAGCGACTTACTACTGTGCCCCCAGCACCGGCCAGTGGTGTATGGGCTCAGCTGCATCCTTCAGGTAGGTTTAAGTGATGATGATTCTGGGGTCAACAGGGCCAATTTACATTGTGTGCCATCACCGAAAAATCATTACAGTCTGAGTCAGCAGCTTCCTAAGTATCAAACCATGATTATCTTTGCTGATGTGTTACAGAGCTTTTGTGTCAGACATCAGTGCTGTAGCAGTGCCCTTGGCTGACTTGCATAAGAAAAATGGGCTGGAATAGAGCATTTTGCTCTACTCACAGATGCCTTGCATGGCTGGGAAAGCTTTACAAAAGAAGGGATGAGAAAGAAAGGGTTATTTCCCATTGTGTATGTCCATAGCAGGTTGTCATCCAGGAAGCAAAATTATGCCAGGAATGAAACTACTTTGTAATTCTATCAGCTCTTAAAAACAAACATCCCCGCATCAGAAAAAAAGTTCTCACAGAACAAGAAAAAACCCCACAACTGAACAGCACACACAAGAAACAGCCCCTCCCACTTTATGGAGGAATTTAATGCTTTAGGAGTGGCAGCAGGCTTTGAAAAGGAACTACTCTAAACTCATAATCTTCATAAGTGGGATTGATTAAACCTTACGTTGCAGTAAAAGGGCAAGGTTGCCAAAGCCTTATTGATAGATGTTTGAAGAACAGGTGCTGTTGTGGCACTGTGGTATTCAGTCCTTACTGTTCTTGTGTCAGAGAGAGTGGCGAGTTCTGTTCAGTGTGTGCATTCATTCATGATCGTGTTTTTCTCCTTCAAGAGGAGAGTGACTAGGTCAGGTGGGTCCATGCAGAAAAAGTGGAGATTGTTCCTTCCAGGGGAGAAAAGACTTGTTAAAGCAGAGGAGATTCCAAAGAGTGCAGGATGGAGCAGGAGTTGCACAAAGCTTGGGAACCTGCTGCTCAAGAGAGAAACTTGAGATGAAGGAGCCCTGACAGGATCAAGAAGCAGCCAGCCAGCTCTCAGAGAGAGAAAAAGAGAAGGAGAGAAAGAAAATTCTTACAGTACAGTTGGCTAGAATTAAGGATCTTTCTGCAAGGGTTAGAGAGCAATGTAGGGTTATAAATAACCCCTTTATTCTTATTAAGTCTTGTTTGCTTTCTGTTGAAGTTTAGAGGTTTTTTTTTTTCTATTTTCTATGTGATTAAAGCATGTCTTTAATGTAAAAATCTTGTGTTTGGGGAGCTTACTTTAGGGAAAATAAATGAGCATATACACCTCAGGTTTGGCTGATTTGGAGTTCCAACACAACTTGATTAAAAAGTTGACGTTGGTTAATGATGGTCTGATCTTTAGTATGTCTCAGTGGAAACAGGTGCATTTCTAAGAGTGCACATAATTAACCTTTGCTGAAATGTTCTCAAGATAAGCAGATTCTTTGGTTTGAGTGTCTAAAACAGCTTTGTGAACCAGAAGCTATAGGGGAATATAGGAATTGTTCAGTGAAGTGTTGTCTGTGTTTATGTGAGTGTACAAGACCATAAAAGAATGAGAATGCATATAACATGGTATTGTTACTATAATAATCACACTTGTGATTATCAAACAGTATGGTGTAATTAGTTTGGGTCTGTTACCTCCTATTTCTTCTCAGACTTTACTCTTGATGAGAGCTGTAAGTCAGTAATGTAAACACTGCTTCTGGACTATGGGGGTTGGATTGCGCACTGAAGGTGTGAGTTTGTATGATCCAAAGGGTCTTCCAGAGCTTAGAACAAAAAAACCCCCACCCGAATAGTAAATATGTTGTATACAGGATAATGAATGCCCGGGCAATAGGATAAATTAGTTAGTTCTGTAGAAAGTCATGTAACTTAATTGTTTTGACCTTAATTTTCTCTGTGATACTGCCTTTTCTATCTGTTGCAGAGTATAATTTTGTGTTGCCCGAGTGCCCTTGTGTGGCATTATTCCTTGACTGATAGCAGGATAAAGACTGGCTCTCCATTGGACCATCTGCCTATAGCCCCATCCAACTTGCCCATGCCAGGGGGGAATTCAACCTTTACACAGCAGGTGAGCAGTCTTCAGAAAAGGGAGCTCTTGTGGTTTGGGATAACAGCTGTATCTTAGCTCTTTCAGAATTTTCTTTTCATGTTGTGTGATAAGCAGATCTGGAGGTGCTGTCTCACTCCCAAGGAATTAAGTGCTCTCATTCTGCTATAAGACAGACAGTAATGTCCTTGGAAGATGGGCAAAATCTAACTTTAAGTAGAATTGCTGTCAATCTCTTTGTTTTCTAATAATTTTGTTCGCAGGACTTCTAAGTCATCCCTTTGTATGTTTACACAAGTCCATTGTTTCTAGGTGCGGGCAAAGCTGCGTGAAATTGAGCAGCAGATAAAGGAACGTGGCCAGGCTGTGGAGGTTCGCTGGTCATTTGACAAGTGCCAAGAAACCACAGCAGGTAACTTGCTGTAGGTTAAAGTTTCTCTCCCTCTGATCCATGTGCTACTCTGACAAAAATTCCTGTCTGGCTATTCTTTTTGATTTTTTTCCTATTTACTGATGTTTGTATTTACCATCAGCATTAAGACATGGCTCTTTTTCTTTCCAGTGCAAAATCTTATAAGGATCCATTTCTCCAGGTATAGGGGGAGTTTCTGTTACTGGAAGCTGGAAAGACGTACCGGGGAACTATACTCTTGTCTATGTGCCATGCTGTGATGCTTTCCCCTAAAATCTGCTGTTGGCCACAGTGAGAGTCAGGATATTAAGATCGGTGGACCCTTGCCTGACTGGTACAGCTTTCCTTGGGCAATGAGCCCAAGCAATGAGCTCACAGAAACTTCTCATAGAATCACAGAATGGTTTGGGTTGGAAGGGACCTTAAAAATTAAGTAGTCTCAGTTTCCCTGCTATGGGCAGGGACACCTTCCCCTAGATCTGGTTGCTCAGGGCCCATCCAGCCTGGCCTTGAACATTTCCAGGAATGGCGCATCTACAATTTCTCTGGGCAACCTGTCCCACTGCTTTATCACCCTCAGAGGGAAGAATTTCTTCCTAACATCTAGTCTGAGTCTATCCTCTTTCAGTTTGAAGCCATTCCCCTTTGTCCTGCCCTTGTAAAAAGTTTCTCTCAAGCTTTCTTGTAAGCCCCCCTTAGTGTGGAAGGCGACAGGTCACCCTAGAGCCTTTTCTTCAGGCTGAACAATCCCAACTCATCCAGCCTTTCCTCCTAAGAGAGGTGCTCCATCCCTCTGACCAACTTTATGGCCCCCTCTGGACTCGCTCCAACAGGTCCTTGTCCTTCCTGTGCTGGCGACCCCAGAGCTGGAGGCAGCACTGCAGGTGGGGTCTCACCAGGGTGGAGCAGAGGGGCAGAATCCCCTACCTCCCCTGCTGCCCACAGGGCTTTTGCTGCAGCCTAGGACACACTTGGCTTTCTGGGCTGTGAGTGCACATGGCTGGGTCGTGTCCAACCTCTCATCCACCAGCACCCCCAGATCCTTCTCTGCAGGGCTGCTCTCCATCTGTTCACCTCCCATCTTGGGTTGGTACTGGGGTTACCCTGCCCCAGGTGCAGCACCTTGTACTTGGCCTTGTTGAACCTCATGGGATTCCCATGAGCCACTGCTCGAGCTTGTCCAGGTCCCTCTGGATGTCATCCGTCCTTCAGGAGTATTAACTAAACCACTCAGCTTTACAGACTTGCTGAGGGTGCACTTGATCTCATCTATGTCACCACTCATCATTGATGTCCCTTGGGACTCTGAGCCCTTGGCCACTACCCTCTGGATGCGACTGTCCAACCAGTTTCTCATACGCTGAACAGTCCAAGGTGCCTGGTGCTGTGTAGGCCCTCCCATTGTCAGAAAACCTCAGAATTTTGGCAGCAACACCAGCCATGGAGCCATGTGTTAATAGACTGGGCCTGTCTGTTTCTTCCAGTGTCATTGCCTGTGACTGGAAGGATAGAAGAGAAAGTAACCTATGTTCCAGAATCCCTCGTTAATGGTCGGTCCCAAGGTCCTGAAGTCCCTTTTGATTATCTTTGTGCTACACATGCGACTTCATGTCCTTCTGTCTGGGGGACCAGTAACTGGTACAGTCTGAGGGCTGTACCAGGCTAGGAAGTTTCATGATTTCATGTCCTTAACCTGGGCCCCAGGAATGCATCAGACTTTACCCTTCAAGAAGGGTCCATCTGGCATTTGGATAAAGGGACCAAACCCCACTGTTCCACTTAGAAGAGAATCACCTACAGCTACAACCCATCTTTTTTTCCTTGTGGAACTGCTCTTGATATGAGGTGTAGGCCTTTCTGACCTTGGCTGACCTTGGCAACACACCTGGTGTTGCTCTAGAGTCTGTTGGACCAGGTGCCAAATACACATTTCTCTTCTCTGTTCTCTTCTAGGTTTCACTATTGGCCGTGTCTTGCATACCTTAGAAGTTCTGGACAGTCACAGCTTTGAAAGATCTGACTTCAGCAACTCTTTGGATTCCTTGTATAACAGGATATTTGGGCTGGGTCCGACCAAAGACAGTCATGAGGTGCTCTGGGACTTTGCTGCTGGGCCTGGTCTTGGATGTGGCTGTGTTCTTGTTTATATCCCACTGTTACTGTCCTGTGTCTGCAGAGAGCTGACTAGGTAGTGGCCTTTGGCCAAGAGACATTATCTCCATTGAAAAGGTTTTTATGCAGCCTTGTTAGGGAGGTACTAAAATGAGAAGGGGGGATTCTGTGCTCTAGAAAGTCCGACAAATATGCGTAAGCTTGAGAGAATTCACTGGTGAAAGATGTCAGTCTGCATACAAGATTGCTGCTAAGGACTTGTTATGTCGTACTAGCCTGGTCACGTTTTGAGCTGGCTGCTTATTCCTGGGAGCTCACAGTTCAGGTTCCTCTTAGCCTGGGAGGTGATGTATTTATGATGTGTAGGGCCACAGTGCATCCACTACTGCATTGGTTCCTGGAAGTGAGCTGCAGGACTGTTTCTATACTTTGTATGTAGGTGTCGAGAAGTTGTGTTCTATTCAGTGCTGTGATTAGCACTCTATAGATATGCTACTGGAAGAGGGATTTTTTCCCCGAAGCAGAGTCAGTCTGGAGATGTGTCAGGGGCTGTGGAACTCATGTTGCAAAATGGAGTCAAAGCAGGAGGGCTCTAGCTTGACATCTGCCCTCCTTGTTAGGAGGAGGGGAACGTAGCAGTCTTCAGGCTCTGTTCTATGGGGAGCAGACCCACTGTTACATCTGCTCCCCTCTTCTGCTTGGCTCAGGTTCTCACTGCAGTGCTTATATCTCCCCAGATCTCCCCAGATGATGATGCAGTGGTGGCCTTGCTGTGTGAGTGGGCTGTCAGCTACAAACGCTCTGGGCGCCACAGGGCCATGGTCGTGGCCAAACTCCTGGAGAAGCGTCAAGCAGAGATCGAGGCTGAGGTAGGTCCTTATTCCTGGAAGGCTGGGAGAACTGATGGAGAGCAGAGGTTACCTAACACCAGTTACACCGACAGGCAAAGGCTGATCAGCACAGTGCCTCCTGTCACTAGTGCTGCTAATTATGGCATTTGCTCCATCTGACCCGATGTAGGTCATGAATGAGCCTGTGGGATGGTGCATATCCCATTTCTTGGCTACATTTGAGGACAGCTGGTTGCAGTGCAGAAGTGCTGACATACTTGGAGATTGTAAAGTAGCTTACAGAAACCTGTGTGGCGGCTTGCTTATAAGAGCAAGATAGAAAAATTCTCTTGAAGACTTCTTTTTTTGAGATTTATGGATAGGAAGTTTCTCCTCTGTCAGCAGTCAATACTTTTTCTGTTTCCGCAGAGATGTGGGGACTCTGAAGTCGTGGATGAGAAGGGCTCCATCTCCTCAGGCTCTCTCTCAGCAGCCAGCGCTCCTGTCTTTCAGGATGTCCTTATGCAGTTCCTTGACACTCAAGCTCCTATGCTAAGTATGTAAATAAGAACTTGTGGTCTCCCAGTTTCTAACTTTCCCTCTCTTGCAAACTTTGAATTTGTGTGCAGTTCTCTTGTGTGTAGGTATTGGGTGTATCTAAATTCTCTATCTGTCTTCCTTGCAATTCAGAGCTTACCTTGGAGAGGAAGGAAAAGCAGCTTGCAGGGCCAGATGACAGAAAGATGATGCAGAGGCACTTCTGTTAACAGAGCATTGACCAAGGATAAATGAGTTTAGCTTAATCAGGAATTACTTCAGGCTGAGAACTAGAGGGAGGTTTTTAACTGGTGACAGAGCTCTGGCTCTCAGTGGAAGTTCTGCAAACAGGTTAAGGGGGATAGGGTAACAGGTCTGAATGATGCAGGCAGCTGTTTGTACACCCAGGAATAGCACTTCCAGGCTGAAGTCCAGTGCCTCTGGGCTGTGACACTGGAGAGCTTTTGACTTACTTAATTGCTAATTTTTGAAACTGGACTTGCTGCTTTTAGTCCCTGCTGTAATCTCAGAACTGTATATCAGTCACTGTGTTAACATCTCAGGAAATGCTTTTTTGCCCTGGGTTAGGCGGCTGGTGTTCCTTACAGTGGTGCAGAACTACTCCGATAGCCCTGTCTGTGTTGCCCTTTCAGCTGATCCTGGGAAGGAAAATGAGAAGGTGGAGTTCTTTAATCTGGTGCTGCTGTTCTGTGAGCTAATCCGACATGATGTCTTCTCCCATAACATCTACATGTGCACGCTCATCTCCCGGGGTGATCTCGCCATGGATTCTCATGGGCCTCGCCCTCCCTCACCCTTCGATGACCCTGCTGAGGAACACGACAGGAAGGAGACAGAGGGAAGCAGTGGCATCAAGCTGGAGGTGAGAGCACGAGCATCATGGCCCTCCTGAACATCTGTGTTGTGCTTGCCTGTTTTTACTAGCTTTGCAGCCTCCTTGCTATTACCTGCTGGAGGATGTACCACTGACTCCTACTCTTCCTTCCCCCAACCTATTTCCTTAGCATTTCAATTTAAGGTTGTGTTCTAAGTGACTGGAAAGGACCTGCAGATTGCGGGAGGGTAGATAATAAAATCTTGCATGGCTTGAAACAGAGTAGCATACCATGAGGTGCTGTGTGAGGCCTGTCCATGATATTTGAGGTGTATCAGGCTCCAACTTGCGAGGTAGCATGGGTGTGGTGGCATATTGCTGTCGCTGTCCAACATGGACATCAATGCTATAGTCAAGAAACATTTTCTTGTTCCCTGATGCATCACTGAGATGTAAAGCTGCTCTGTCTGTTCCCAGGACACAGGTCTTTCAGAGCCCATGGACATTGACCACAACCCCAGCATGCTCTTTGATGACATGGAAAAGACAGACTTTTCGGTACGTTCCAGCATTTCCTACCTGTTACTCAGTAAGTAGGGTCAGTGTGTTGTGGGGAGCCCAGGAACAGCGTGTGCCTTGCTTTTATCTGTCTGCTGGAAGTGGCTGGGTTGTAAGGCAGCTGACACTGTAAAAGGCCCATATAACCTGTTTGTGTAGGTTGGTGTTCATCAGAGTAGAGTCCCAGTCATTCTTGGGACCTCTTGTGCTCTGGCTACTGCCAGCCCAGTGTTTGAGCAGAGTAGGAAGTGGGCTGCTTGGAAGTGGATGGGAAATGAATGACCATGATGGCACCAGATTGGGAGTGACCAGTTGCAGAGGTTTTCTTGATCTTGGGAGAAGACACTAGTCTGCTTCATCCTACTGTGTGGCCTTCAGTACTTCTTCAGGTCTGCAGTTCTTCATACCTGTGGGCATAGTTCATGGTAGCAGTATTGAAGCACTTGGTAGTAAAATTAATTTGTGGTGCTTGAAAAATGCCTGAGTACCTACATCTATCCCCCTGTTTCTGACCTTTCAAGGTACGTGTCAGGCAAGTGTGATGTAAAGCTATATGCTTTCCCAGGATCCTCACGTCTTCTGTGGAAGGGGTTGTTTCCAAAAATATAAGCTGTGAATTTATTACTCCCGTTGTGTTATTTCTTGTTGTGTTTAACTTAATATACAAGATAGACCAGAAGCAAAAATAGGAATAGTCTCGTAGCACATTACCTTGGTTATTGCTTTAAGAACTGGCTGTTTTTCCAACCCTTCCTTTTCCTGCTCTTTTTTAGGCCTAAGCAGATGTATGCTCCTTCAGCAATCTTTACTGTTGCATGAACACGTTCCCTAACTACATTTTCTTGTTCTTATGTCTCCCCAGATGTTTTCTCCACCAATGCATTGTGAATCTAAAGCCAGCCCTTCCCCTGAAAAGCCAGATCCTGAAAAGGAAGCAAAGACTCTGCTGAAGGATAAGTCTGTGGAAGGAATGCTAGCATCCTTGTATGACCAGCCTCGGCACATCCAGTATGCAACACACTTCCCTATTCCTCAGGTACGAGATCTGCTCCTAATTGCTCCCATTGCTGCCTTGTGCACTGGTCATGAGGCTGCTGTCTCTCCCTGCTGTGGCTGAGTAAGGAGCAGTCCTGCTTATCTGAATGGCTCCTTGCTTACTCCCAAAGAAGCTTCTGAGAGGAACGTTTTATTTTTCTTTCAGAGATCCAGATGTGAAGCAAGATGAAAGCATTCAGCTTTGCTAATGCAGTTACTAATGCAGTTGCTAATGCAGTTGTCTCTTTTGGTTCCCCAGGAGGAGTCATGCAGTCATGAGTGTAACCAAAGGCTGGTAGTTCTTTTTGGGGTTGGAAAACAACGGGATGATGCTCGGCATACGATCAAGAAAATAACTAAAGACATTCTAAAAGTCTTAAACAGAAAGAGTACTGCAGAGACAGGTTAGTAGAGCTTGAGACACTCCTTTCTGAAGTTAGAGCATCTTTCCAGTTGGCTGACTCCCTTGTCTGGAGCCTCACAGTGAAAGGATTTTCCACAATTTACAGTGTCTGTTAAGAGGTACTAGTGAATGAGTCTGGAATGGTGCTCTGTTTTCAAACAAACCAACAAGTAAGACAGTTGGTTTCCTGCTGGCAATGTCTGTTTAATTAACTTGTCTTCAGAAGATAATTGAGTCATACAAGGTTGAGAGTGGGACCCTGGCCAAAACTTTGGATTTTCAGATTGTATTTATTCTTGCATTTAGATCCTTGCACAAGAAGCAGAAAATACTTTGCCAGTGCATATTTGACGAAGACTTGGCTAAAATGTATCGTGCTGTTACACTTCAGGCACGTGCTAAATGCGTGGGATAGGAAATTTAGATAGCTGGGTCAAAATCAACAGAAAGCCTCTGATGTCCAACAGCTGAGAATCTGGCTACAATTTTTCTTTCTTAGTCTGATGCCTGAAAGCCAACTGAAAATGTGGTAGAAAGATGATGCTTTAAGAGGTGGAGTGCTCTGACAGAGAAACTTCTGTGGCTGATCATCTCCAGTCTAGAATGCCTGTTCTCATCAGGGAATAGTCATATCTCTAAATCAAGAGAGAAGGATACTCCAGGGAGTACTTTCATTTGGGATAAACTAGATGTTAGCCAGACTGTCATTCTTAGGTTAGGGATTCCTTGATTTTTTTTTTTTTTCAATTCAAGATAGTCCTTATCAACTTAAGGTCTAGGACTTGGGCCTTTTGCCTGTTCTTCGTGACAGGGGCTGATCTTGCTGGGGAACTGTCAGAAGCTGATGTCTGCTGTTTAATCCTCTGGTGAGGAAAGCAGCCTAATACTGTTTTCTGATCTTTTCAACTTTGGTAGGTGGGGAGGAAGGCCAGAAGAGAAAAAAGAGCAAGCCAGAAGCCTTCCCAACAGCTGAAGATATCTTTGCAAAGTTCCAGCACCTTTCTCACTTTGATCAGCACCAAGTCACATCTCAGGTATGAAAATTTCAAAACTGCTGTCCTTCTTGGGCCCTGACTGTGTCCCTTTGTGTTACTGAGAGCAGCTTTCTGGATGGGAAAAAGGAGATGAGCCTGCTGAGGGACTTCTGGAAGGGGAGATAGACTGTGTGTTGTCTTGCACTTGCAGGTATCTCGTAATGTCTTGGAACAGATCACCAGCTTTGCTTTGGGAATGTCATACCACCTGCCTCTGGTACAGCACGTGCAGTTCATATTTGACTTGATGGAGTATTCACTCAATATCAGTGGTCTTATCGACTTTGCCATCCAGGTAAAGGCAGTGTACTCAGGTGCTTCTTGGGGAGGGATTCGTCCACCTGAGAGGCAGCAGATCTGTGCTGTGGTAGTTGGCCTGCTCTGGTCATCACTGGTGACTCTCTGACCTGTGTCATGGAGGTGGTCAGATTATATGGTCATTGCGATGCTTCTGGACTGCAGCTGTTAGGAATAGATTATCTGTGGCAGATAGTCTTGCGTGTTCTGTTCTGAGGATTATTCTTCCAAAGGATTTGGGCTTGTCTCCAAAGGACTTGCATTGCATCTCTGTCCCTGGTTGCAGCAGGGCCTTGTTCTAAATGAGAAGGGGATTGTCTGTCCCTGGCACGGTGCCTGCCTTGCTCCCCTGGAAAGATCCTTGGCACATGGCAGCTCAAGCTGCCTTCTGGATCCTGCTAAAATCCTGTTGCTGTTTCTGCAGCCTGTACCAGGTGTCTCTTGAAGCCTAGCTGATGGAATTGTGGCTGTTAGCCTGGAAAAGATATCAGGGTGAGATTTATTCAGGATAGAACTACCAGACAAGCTGCTTGATACTGCCTGTCCCAATCACCCTCTGATACCCAAGCCCTGACAGCCCCTTGTACTGCCTGAGACATTGTGCCAACCATTCTGGGGTACATCCCTAAGCAGAAAGTGCCTGGCAGTGCCTTTCCTGGCATGTCCTATAGGCTGTGGGTTTGGTGTGCCTCCTCCCTTTCTGACCATACCTTACCCCTGTGGCTGTTGAAGGGTTTTTCTGTCATTGGGTGCAGTTGCTGAATGAACTGAGCGTGGTGGAGGCAGAACTGCTGTTGAAATCCTCCGACCTTGTTGGCAGCTATACCACCAGCTTGTGCCTGTGCATCGTGGCTGTGCTGCGGCACTACCACTCCTGCCTTATCCTGAACCAGGACCAGATGGCTCAGGTCTTTGAAGGGTAAGGGTATCTCCCCCTCACTGTGTGTATGGAAGCAGTGTATATTCTGGGGGTTCATGAGGGGCAGGGACATCTATGTCCTACCTAAGAGGGAGCTTCTTGGTGCCTGAGGGTTCAGCTCACTTTTTTTGTCTCTCTGCAGTCTGTGTGGGGTGGTGAAACATGGCATGAACCGCTCGGATGGCTCCTCAGCAGAGCGCTGTATCCTGGCCTATCTCTACGACCTGTATACCTCCTGCAGTCACCTCAAAAGTAAATTTGGGGAGCTCTTTAGGTGAGTCTAATGCAGCTGAGATGCAATGAGTACTGCCCACTGTAGCACCTTGACTTAAACTGCTTTTGATCTTGTTTGATGGGATTGCCCAACATCCTCTCAATGATTCACCGGATAATCTTGACTCTTAAATCATCATCTTTTGGTAAATTACCTCGGTAGTCCTCTGCACCTCCACAGGTCTGTACCTGCCCCACTCCTGGAGGATAGCTGTAGACAGTTTTGTTCCTGCTAAACTGATGACTGAGCAGTTCATCTTAAAGGTGGTTCTCTGCTCCCTAATACTCTGAGCTTCTTTCTGAACCTGCTCTGCTTGGTTCTGGGTTTGTTCCTGTGCTACTTTGCACTCCTTTTTCTGATCCTGTTGGCTGTTTGGGTTCTGCTCTGCTGATGATGTCCCCACGTTCTGTCCCATGGGCTTACTTTATGCGGCGACCTTCTGTCCTTTGCAGTTCTTATCTTGGGAACTGTCCCTCCACTGGCTCCCATAGCCACTCAGAGATGGAGTCCACAGATCTCTCAGGCTTTGTGCTTACCTGATCCTGTGAAGGGGTAGTACTATGCTTCACTTTGTCTTCTCTCTCAACCCCTGCTCCCTGTTCATCTTTCCAGTGCAGGTGTGTTGTGGGGACATCTGACCCTTGGTGTTACCCCCAGTGAGGGGCTGTGAGAATGGCTTTTGCCTTGATATCAGCTGGCCAAACTCCTGGCTACAGAGAGCTTTGGAAGTCTCTCTCTGGACTGAATTGAGAGCAGGAGGGATTGCTGTTGTCATGGTTTCTCACATTGGAGTTCTTTGAAGGAGTTGTCATACATACAGAAATGAGAAACTTGATACTAGTCTAACTGAATTCCCAAAAGCTGCTCAGCAAAACTTTAAAGTAAATTGCCACAGATAAAAGGGAATATCCCCTAGCAGGCAAACAATAAGTTACAGATGGAAACAAGGAGTGACTGAGGAGTTTCAAAGGGCTCTGCTAATGCTTGTGCTGTTTTATGCCTTAGAAGTGTGAGTGGTGATATCAAAACTTTTCATATAACTGTTACTTAGCATATAATGGAAGTTGGCTGCAGGTTGTTGTAGAAGGGTGCATTGATGGTGACCAGATGATAAACTGGCAGATGAAGTTCAGTGTTGTTAAACATAGAATAATGCACGTAGGATTATCTTTGTTCCTTTCTAAATTCTCTGTGGTGGTGGATATATTCTACTGGTTGAATAAAGGATCTTTGAGCTGTAACAGATACATAATTGAAAATGGCATTATAGGGTACAGTATTGTTTGGAAAATAATGGAGGGGAGAACAAACAGCATCATTAGACCCCTGTTTATGTCATGGTACGACTGTGCCTTGTGGTTTGGGGCAGCAAACTCCAAAAAGCATGTAGTGGATTTAGGCCCAAAGGAGAGTGAGTAGATAAATTACCAGAAGTTTGGAATTACTTATGAGGAGCTGAATCTCCTCCCCACAGAAGAGGAGTAGTGATAGAAATTTTGTAAAGTTCTGGTTGATATGGAAGATAAACTGAATGTTCAACATGTCTTAGAATTCAAGCACAGAAAGGAATAAATAGAAAATAACAAGTGTCTTTATTGGTACACAGTGATCTTGAGTTTCAACGTGTTCTTGCCCAGAGAGGGTTTGTCTTTGCTCACCAGAGTTCAGTGACCACTTAGTTTTTTGTGTTCCTAATCTATTTTCTGTCCTGTTTAGTGACTTCTGCTCCAAGGTGAAGAACACAATCTATTGCAATGTTGAGCCATCTGACTCCAACATGCTATGGGAACCAGAGTTCATGATTGACACTATTGAAAATCCCTCTGCACATAACTTTACATACACCAACCTGGGCAAGAGCCTCAATGAAAACCCAGCCAACCGCTACAGTTTCGTCTGTAATGCACTAATGCACGTGTGTGTGGGACACCACGATCCAGACAGGTGAGAGGCAGAGCTTTCATGGTTCTACTGAGAAAGTAAATTCTTTAGGTGAGGGTAAGGAAGCCAGTGGCCGTATCTTGGCTGTCTTGGGGTATGAAGAAGGAGGAGCCAAGGCTGGCATCCCTTAGAAAATCGCTGACCTGATGGCATGCATGAGTAGCAAAGCTGATCCTCTGCTCTTTTCATTATTTATTTAACAGGGTGAACGACATTGCTATCCTGTGTGCTGAGCTAACTGGCTACTGCAAGTCTCTAAGTGCCGAGTGGCTGGGTGTGCTCAAAGCTTTGTGCTGTTCCTCCAATAATGGGACCTGTGGCTTCAATGATCTCCTCTGCAATGTTGATGCAAGTGCAAACATTCAAAAGGGGAAAAGGAATTGAAGCAGGAGTGGAGGGATCCCTTGGGAGAAGGCAAAAGTGAACAAGGGATGGAGGCTTTGTCTTCTGAGGGCAGGGAAAAGGCTTTGAATACTGGGGGCTGCTGTTGGTGTTTGTTGCAGCCTGGGCAGATCATGGACATTGACCAGGGGTTATGGGCCCTTCTGCCCCCCAGCTCCTAGGAATTGCTGACTGAGGGAATGACGTAGAGGCTGTTTGGATCACTGGCTGATCTCCTCTCTTTCAGGTCAGTGACTTATCTTTCCATGATTCCTTGGCCACCTTTGTTGCTATTCTCATTGCCCGGCAGTGCTTGCTGCTGGAGGACCTGATTCGCTGTGCTGCTATCCCCTCACTCCTCAATGCTGGTAAGTGCATCCCTGCACAAACCTGTCTGACTCTCAGTTCTGGCCCAAAGGCCCATGCTTAAGGGATACTGGGTGAACCCCATAGTTGTGAAACATGCGTCCAATACTTCTTTTATACTTAATAACTGAATGTGATGCTTTAGAGAAATTCTGGCCTTTTGATTTCTACCAAAAACTGGTTGTGCTAAGGTTTTTCGCTGCCCTGCTCTCTCGAGTTTGTGTGCAAGCTGAAGTAAGCATGGAGAGGTGTTACCAGCCTCACTGTGTGACCATTGTACTCAGCTCTGAACTCCAGCAGTATGCCTCCCACTGATAATACTGTTCAGCTTAGTGTTTTGCTAGAGCAGCCAGCTGGGCTTATAGCACCTGTGCCACTGCCTTACTCTGCCACCAGCCTTCCTATTTCTGCTCTGGGGATTGCAACATTCAGTCTCTTGACAGGGTGAAGTTGCAAAGATGGAGCAAGCAGAATGCAGTGCATGTCACTGGGGATAATACAGATGGATTTGCTCGCTTGCATGTTAATTGCTGCACATGCTCCATATTTGTAAATACAGTAAGGCTGCTGCAGCTTCTCGGCTGGCTGCTCCAGGGCAGTGCACTGTGAATAGTTCTTGGATTGAGAGTCAGCTGTCCTGGTGCTTGAGAAATCTCAGTTGTCTGTTTTCTTTACATAGCCTGCAGTGAACAAGACTCAGAACCAGGAGCACGTCTGACCTGCCGGATTTTACTCCATCTGTTTAAGACTCCACAGCTGAACCCATGCCAGCAAGATGGCAGTAAGTGAATGAACCTAGAGCCTTTCTTTATTGTGAAAGTACTGAGGCTCTTGCACCCCAAGAAGAGACATACGAGACCTTATGGGTAGAGATCATGACCTGCTTGCTTTGAATAAAGTAGGCGAAGCCTGATGCACTGCTTTCTTCATAGGACAAAGAACAGTATCCTTCCATTTATGTCACTCCATGGTAGCCAGGCATTGGGGAGAAGGTTCTTGGAGGCAGGAAACCAGCCAGTAGAGGTGGCCTTGCTGTCACTAAGCCTTTAGAGTAATGATCACTTCTTCTTTTATGTTTTGAGCTTTGTGTAGCCTCTTAACTTGGTGCCAGAAGCTGCTGTTTTACAGCACTCCTTTTTTGTGTGATGATGGAAACATTCCAGGAAGCTCTGTTCTTGGCTTCTCACCAGTATCCTGATAGCTCAGATTTCTAAATCCAGTCTGTATTCTAGGTCTAGGATACTGTTGGAGCTTGGAGTTCATGACACAAGTTCTGCACCCCATTTGGATTTCATGGTTCAGTTGTCACGATGTGATTGGCACTATGCTTCTTGAAACTTAATTAAATGGACCCTGTGTTAGAGTTAGGAAAGGAACTGGCTTTGGGATTCTCTGAGCTGGATTTTATGGTACTTGCTGGCACATAATTCAGGCTCTGAAGCCTGTGCCTTTCTCTCTTGCTGAGTATTGCCTTTCCCCTTTGTCCTCTTTGCAGACAAACCCACTGTGGGAATCCGCTCTTCCTGTGACCGTCACTTACTGGCAGCTTCCCAGAATCGCATTGTGGATGGAGCAGTCTTTGCAGTGCTGAAGGCTGTCTTTGTTCTGGGTGTGTACCTGTGTTAGCCTGAACCCATAAGCATATTTTTCATGGGAGTGGGAGAAAGGCACTATATTGTCTGTGTTGGCTGTACAGAAGGCCAGAGGAGGTCTGTTCTGGTGAATATGTGGCTTGTCTGTAGCTGTAAACAGTCTTTGAGTCTCTTGTCTGCAGAGAGGTTACTGATCCCAGGCAGAGTTTACAAAATCTCAAGAGTCAGGCTTTGTGGTTAGAGTTGTTGATTACGTGACACTTGTGCTTTCCTTTTAGGAGACGCAGAACTGAAAGGTTCTGGCTTTTCCCACCCTGGAGGTGTTGACGATCTTATGGATGATGAGCTGGGCAGCAGGAAGGCTGGTGGTCGGGTAGTAACTGTAGAAACAGCCAGCTTGGATATTTATGCTAAGTATGTACTGAGGAGTATATGTCAACAGGTGAGTCTGTCCCATCTCTAGGTTTGTCCTTATCCCTTCTGCAGACACATATATCCCATATGCCTTTCTTCAGGTTGAGTTTGGCAGGTATTTCTTTGAAAGATCAGTGAAGAACCTGCAGTGTTTCTGTCACGTGAGAATACTGAGGATTGCTCACTGTTAGCAAAACACAGAGACAAGCAGTACTCAAGAATTAGGTGTTGCAGTATGCAGGGACTGCATTCCTTTTGCTTTGGCAGTAGTGCAGCGCTCATGTCCAAGGAGGGGAGTGCTCTGAGTGGTATGCTGAGATGTGTACTGAAGGCAAAGAAGATCAGCACGAGAAGGACAGACAGTTTATTGAAATGATAAATGGTGTCTTTCAGAATGCAGCTTAAGTGTTGCTTGCAGCTAGGCTGTTAATGTATCCCTGGGCTTTGCATTGCCCTGTTTAGTTCATTAAAACAACGACAACAAAAGCCTTTTGCTTAGCCTAATCTGACAGCACCAGTATTTCTTTTCGTTTGTGGAAAATTGACACTTGAGAAACTGAAACCTGGCTAATAAGGTTGCAGAGTGGAGTGGATGTTACCATGCTGTATGAAAATGGATGTTGAAGAGTATCCTTAGCCTTGGTTATAAGTTTATTCTCTCAGCAGGAAAGATGTAGTGTTACAATCTGAAACCTATATTTTATATTACTAATGTGTAAATCCACCATTACAGCTGTGTGTTGTCCTCATGCTGTTGTTTATTAATTGTCTCCCTGCATAGCAATGTTACCAGCTTACCAAAAAAGAATTGGAACCACCTATTTTTATGTATAAATTCAACATTCTTGATGTCACTGAAACCTGACTGTAGCATGTACAGAAATAGATTTTCCCTTGCTGATCAAAGTCTATATAGGAAGGACTTGAAGTAAGTAAGAGTGTTTGTGCACAGCAGGGAGCAGCAGCAGCAGTGTCAAGTATCACTGCTCATACAAGTTGTTGGCAGCAGTTGTTGGTTATGTAGGAGTGAGCATTCCAGTAGACACCCATGAGTTAACACCAAATTGTGCCAAAGCTCCTGCAGGCTTCCTGCAGCTGTAAAGGGCTGGTAAAATGCTTTGTTTAATGTTAGCACCTCCCCTGTGAGCAGTGAACTTGCACTAGCAATGCCTTAAATTGTAGGCTGTGATTTCTCAGTCTCAGGTTCAGGTATATATTTTATGATAGACTTTATCGTGAGGGGATGGGGAAAAGGAGCAGATTATAATTAATTTAAAGGCTTCTTGATAGACTCATAGAATGGTTTGGGTTGGAATGGACCTTAAAGATCGTGGGCAGGGACACCTTCACTATACCAGGTTGCTCGGGGCCCCATCCATCTTGGCCTTAAGCACTCCCAGGGATGGGGCATCCACAGTTTCTCTGGGCAACCTGTTCCAGTGCCCACCTCTCAAGCCTCAGGTCCGTCTGGATGGCATCCTTTCCCTCCAGCATGTCTGTCTTTCTTGTTTACACCAATAAAGTGGATTGGAAATTAAGTCTTAGTTCTTGTAAGAAGCTGAGCAAGTGATAAAAAGTGTCTTCCCAAGGATATGTGTATTACCTAGGCAAGAAAGAGAAGATTATAATCAAGAGATTATGATGTAGCAACACTGAAGGGGGGAAATGCAACAGGCATTGGAGAGGTCACCAAATCTCTTGTATTGGCAAAGTGCAAACTTCATCTGGGGTAAAGATGATCTAGGCTGTGGTTTCACAAGGATTTCAAACCAGAGTTCTGACCTTTTCAGTCTTTGTTCTTCAGTGCTTAGAGTGCTGTCCACCGTTGAAGGGCCTTTCCAGCTTTCTAGGCTTAGCATCAGCACCTGTGCATAATGAACTGGATCCTCATCTCTCCTTTTGTTGTCACTTCTCAGTGGAACAATCCTCTGATCAGGCTTGCTCTGCAGATGCAGAAGTGCTTATATAGCAGTCCTCTGGTGATTTTAGTTTAATGAATTTGCCTAATTTTAAATAAGAAAAATTTCTGCACTATCAAATTCTGCCGGTTAACTGTAAATGGAGTAAAGTACCTACCTCATGTTTGGAAGCTGCTGCCCTTATTCTTATCATACATTTAGGGAGCATCAACTGAAATTAGAGGTTGACAATAATAGTTTTCTGTCTGCCTTCTCATGACATGTGGCTTGCATCCGGTCAGTCATTTTCCTTTCCAGAGTTTGAGAAGTAAAGTAATTGGTTTTTACTAAGTGTGGCTGTGTGTTTTCCATCACTATTTGAGAATTAAGGGGTGTGTGTTTCCCCAAGACATGTCCTGGTTTAGTGCTAGCTGCAACCCTGAGTTACCTAATTTAGGGCAACTCCAGAGCTTTGTTGTGCTGGAAATAGACCAAACAATTTAAAGTGATCCCTTCTGATCTTCTGAACTCAAGAGGCAGTGTTGATGGAGCCTGGACATGGTAGTGACTGTGTACTGTTAAATCACACCAGTATTTTCTCAAAAGAAAGAGCAACTACTGTGTTTCATTACTGCTGACTTGTCAAAGTTTGTTTCCTCTGTTCTGATTAGTGTGCTGTGCCTGATGCCTGCTGAATCAGGATAGTACAGTTCATGAAGAGAAATGATTATCAGGCATAACTGCATACTAATAAGGCTTTTATGATTTTGATGTGTTCCATGCATCTCTCTGAGACTGAAAGCAGGGGCGTTGGTTTGGAATCAGACATCAGTTTGACTGTGCTGACTCTGCCTTCGTCTTGCAGGAGTGGGTAGGAGAACGATGTCTGAAGTCCCTCTGTGAAGACAGCAATGACTTGCAGGATCCTGTCCTGAGCAGCACACAGGCCCAGAGGCTGATGCAGCTCATTTGTTATCCACACCGGCTCCTAGACAATGAGGAAGGAGAAAATCCTCAGCGGCAGAGGATTAAACGCATCTTGCAGGTGCAGGCTCCTGGCTGATTCTGAGTGTCATAGTAATTGCCTCATGTAACTGCACCCCTGTGAGGAGTGTGACACTTGTTATGGTGGGATCTGAGGGTGTGGGTTGGTGTCATCTGAACTGAGATAAGGAATTACGTGAAGTATCTGTGTGTGTGTGCATTACAGAATTTGGACCAGTGGACCATGAGGCAGTCCTCGCTGGAGCTGCAGCTCATGATTAAACAGACAGCGAGCAATGTGAGTTTCTGCTCAGAGGGGATCATACAGGGGAGGGTGAAGTGGCTGCTTGTGAGTTGGTGGGGAGGTGGCCTGGCAGAAGTGGGGATAGGAAGAAAGTAAACAATGAGGGAGTCAGGCCTGTGAAAGCCAAGCATGAGAAGGAGCCGATGAGTCGGAGACCTCCAAGAGCAGCAGTCATGGGGAAGTTGGCAAACTGGGTTTGTACTGAGTTGAAATGTTCAAGCAGTAAGTGCTCTCAGAGAAGGACTTGGCTGTCTTTTTCTTCCCTACCTGCAGGAGATGAACTCCTTGTTAGAAAATATAGCCAAGGCCACCATTGAGGTATTTCAGCAGTCAGCAGAGACCAGCTCTGCTAGCTGTACTGGTAATGGAGTCAACAATATCAGTAGCTCGACAAGTGCTACACCTGCCAGCAACAAATCCAAACCCATCCTCAGGTAGGCGTAGAGCCAGCACGCAGCTCCCTTGTAGACAACTCTGAATCTAAAATTGCATTGCAAACAGCTTTCCTCTCCTGTGTTGCCACAGCTCCCTGGAGAGATCAGGAGTGTGGCTGGTGGCCCCTCTGATTGCCAAACTTCCAACATCAGTGCAGGGCCACGTGCTGAAAGCTGCTGGAGAAGAACTGGAGAAAGGACAACATTTAGGGTCATCATCCCGCAAAGAGCGGGACCGCCAGAAGCAGAAGAGGTGAGTCCAGGGGAAAGGGCAGGCAGTGTTTGCTGTGCTGATCCCCCAGCCTGGCAGTATAGCTTCTTCTCTCTTCTCTCACAGTATGTCCCTCCTGAGCCAGCAGCCGTTTCTGTCACTGGTGCTGACATGCTTGAAAGGACAGGATGAGCAGCGGGAAGGCCTCCTCACCTCTCTGTACAGTCAGGTCCAGCAGGTAGGGGTCTTGTTTCTCCCCTGTAGGTGTCTTGCTTCTCCCCTCACTTTCCTCAGGAGCTTGCCTCACCAGCAGACAGGCTCTGGAGCATGGCTTCAGGATGTTGCCTATCATACCCTGTTTGGTATAGGGAACTTGAGCTGACCATTTCTGAGTCACCAGTGAGTGGTACAAGCTGCTCTCTCTGAGCTTCAGCATACAGCTGGTGAGGTCTGTCCTCTCTTCTGTATTTCTTAGATTGTTACAAATTGGCGAGAAGATCAGTACCAAGATGACTGCAAAGCCAAGCAGCTGATGCACGAGGCCTTGAAACTGCGGCTGAATTTGGTGAGCAGTTGCAGAAAAAGAGCTTAGCCATCTGGGCTGAAGAGTTGTCTGCCTTTTTTTTTCCTTTGGAACAAGCACACACTGGAGGGTCTATATATGTCCTGAGGCAAGGAAGTAGGAGAGACACTTGTGCTGCTTTTAGGCCTTGAGCCCTGAGTGGGACAGGGTGCATAAATAAACTCCCTTGCTCTGTTTCATCAGGATGAAATCCAAAGACTGGGTCTCTTTTGTAGATGTGCCTTCTCCTTTGAATGCTCTTGCAGCCCACTGCACTACTACTTGCATCTGAGGTTTGGCTGCTGATAGCAGTCTCCTTCAGCTCTCAGTAGGAGTTAAGCTCCTTTAAGCTCTAGTTTAAGCTCCTTTCTCACTTCAAATCTCAGTGTTTCTTGGTGTCCTTGTGACTAAACTCCCTTTCTCTGCCAGGTGGGGGGAATGTTCGACACAGTCCAACGCAGCACACAGCAGACAACTGAATGGGCCGTGCTTCTCCTGGACATCATCAGCAGTGGCACTGTGGACATGCAGTCAAACAAGTAACTTTCTCGCTGACTTCTGGTCTATACACTTCCCAAGGGAGGCAGTTGTTAGCATGGCCCTGTTTCTCATGTGAGCTGGCTGTTTCTCTAGATGATCTGTCAGAAGTGACAGCTAAAAGAGACTTTGGAGTAATAGCAGATTACAATTTAGGTCCTGATAGCCAAGTGCATTCTGCCGTATTCAGAACAAACTTGGCTTTGCAGATGCAGAGAGAGATGCAGGGGAGAGCTGAGTCTGCTTTTTAGAGGTGCTGAATGGATACAGAGGAGTTCAGTCTTAATCTGTAATACTGCACCTAACTCAAGTGGGAGGAAAACTCAAGTGTGGTGTATAAGGAAAAGGAGGATTAGTGGGGGAGGTTATTCTGAAGACTGACACTTCTAAATGTGGGCGGAAGTCTTGACAATCTAATAGTGTTTGGTGTTGCAATGATGGCAGAGGCTTTTTATCAGCTTTTCAGGTGACTGATCTTTCTGCTCTGACCAACAGTGAGCTGTTCACCACCGTGCTGGACATGCTGAGTGTTCTCATCAATGGCACCCTGGCTGCTGATATGTCCAGCATCTCTCAGGGCAGCATGGAGGAGAACAAGCGGGCGTATATGAATCTTGTCAAGAAACTCAGGGTGAGGGACACCAGGGCCTGTTTGGGGACCAGGGTGTGCTGTGTTGTAATTGTCCAGCTATACAGATTAACCTGTGTCTTAGGAACAGTACCTGTCCTGTTGCTGCTGTTTAGCAGTAGTTTAGAAATAGTGAGGGTGGCCTCTATGACTCTGTAGGACTGAAGGGTGCAAAGGTGAGAGGTTATGCAGGGATGGAGGCCAATACCTGAAGAGGCATAGGTGGGCTTTGGATGGTTTTTCCTGAAAAATTCTTCAAGTCCTCTCTGTTCCACTTGTGCAGAAAGAGCTGGGGGACCGTCAGTCTGACAGCCTGGAGAAGGTGCGACAGCTACTGCCACTTCCCAAGCAGACCCGAGATGTCATCACCTGTGAACCTCAGGGATCCCTCATTGACACTAAAGGCAATAAAATAGCTGGTTTTGATTCCATCTTCAAGAAGGAGGTAGGTGAAGCATTTTTGTCTGTATCACAGCTCCTGAGTGCAGGTGTCACCTTGTCCTCTGATGCCTTAAGTCTGCACAGCTTGGGAGGCATCTGTATGCAGTGCCTCATTCCCTGACGAGCTTTAAGTGGCTGGCTGCCCACAGACAAGCTGGCACATAACCGTGTCCAGAAAGGGCAAAGCAGGGGTGTTAATGCTTGGTGATAGCATGCTGCTATGACCTGAGACGTTAACTAAATTTGGGGGCTGTATTTACCGTTATATGAAGTGTAAAGAGAAACACATAATCCCTGTCACGTAAGTTACTGGGCAGAGTCAGTGTGAGGAGAGTGGCAGAGAGGAGATGAAGGAGACTAGACAGTTGTTGATGAAGGCCTTTAGAAATGACTGCTTTGCCACCTGGAGGAGCAAGGACCATTAGCAAGGGCTCACGCTGTTTACTTAGACATCTGGAGTAGAGCCTGAAGAAAGCAGTTTCCTGTACCCTCATAGGAGCAACAACAGGGACTTGAAGGTTCTTATCTCTTTTGCTTTAAAGGGTTTGCAAGTCTCTACAAAGCAGAAGATTTCCCCTTGGGATCTTTTTGAGGGTTTAAAGCACTCAGCCCCTCTCTCCTGGGGATGGTTTGGGACAGTCCGGGTGGATCGCAAGGTGTCCAGGTTTGAGGAGCAGCAGAGGCTTCTTCTGTATCACACACACCTGAAACCCAAGCCCCGCAGTTACTACCTGGAGCCCTTGCCACTGCCTCCTGAAGAGGAAGAGCCTCCTACACCTGTGGCTTTAGAGCCAGAGAAGAAAACTGCAGAACCAGCCAAGGCTGATAAAACAAGCTCCAATCCTGCCACCTCCACTGAAGAACGCAAGAAGAAACAGAGCAAAACCAAGAAACGCAACCAATCTGCCAGCAAAACTGAGGTAATGGAGTGTCCAGCAGCTGTGGATGTCTCATGTCCACTACTCCTAGTCACAGAACACTCCCTAGAGTCTTCCTGAGGAGCCTGAGAGTGCTGTTATGGTGAAGATGTGATGTGTTTCCTCTCAGCTGGGACTACTAGAGCTTTATCCTGCTCTCTCTAGCTTGGGGCAAGGCAAATATTTTCTTAATCCCTGATGGGAGGAAAGGAGTCTGCCCAGCTCAGATAACATCCTTGGCTTCCTCCTGTGGACTTTTCAACCCTTTAATACTCTTCCTCCATTCATGAATTCCCAGTGCACATTGATCTTTCTTATTTCTTTGTCTTTGCAGGAATTTGTGTTGGGCCCTAGCCGAGGGGTTTCATATGGAGTTGGTATGCCTACAGATCTCTTGCACCACCAGTCAGGAAGCACCATGTCGAGGCTGGCATATGGGCAATCACCAGTGGGTCTCTATGCCCAGAATCAGCCTCTTCCAGCAGGTAGGTGCACAGGAGAGCCAAACATGTTACACTTCTTTGGGAACCTTTTCTGTGAGATGGCCCTATGCAGGTCCCTACACTTTCTCCTTTTGCCTGTCATGTCTAGGTACAGTGATAAACATTCATTCATATGAACAGTCATTCTGAAGCTATGAGGTGCAGCAGTAGCCTGTGACTGGACTGCCTGTTTCTCTTCCTCTTGCAGGTGGCCCTCGCCTGGATACATCCTACAGACCGGTACGCATGCCACTGGGAAAACTGGTTCAGAGTCGCCCTCCCTATAGTGGTGTGCTGCCTCCAGGGATGGGGAGCATGATGGGCATTGACCCCTCCTACAAGCCAGCAGTGTACAGGCAGCAGCCTCCAGTGTCCCAGGGACAGATACTGAGGCAGCAGCTGCAAGCAAAGTTGGTAAGTCAGAGCTGTGCTCTTGCTGTTGTTGACTCCACAGTTGACACATGGCTAGGCTGTTCAGTGCTGTCCCTTTAGCCAGAACTGCCCAACTCTGTATCTGCTCTGGAAAGATGTTATTTCTTGTGTCTATTCCTGTGGTGCCACCTGCTTTGTGGGCCCATGTCACTAACAGTTGGAGGAGGCTGTCATGGGGTGGCTGCTGGGGAATGAGAAGGGCATGTCCTGGCTGGGGGTGGCAGGTTTTTTAGTGGCCTGTTTGTGCCAGGTCATGGTGAGACAGAAGTTGTGAGCATGTGTCTGCTGTGCAGCAACATCATAGGTTAAGCAGTGAAGCCACTTGTCTGATTTAGTGGGAGTTGCTAAAAAGAGAGCAGCAGTGTTCCTGCCCTTTGGAGATGTTGGAAAAACCATTTCTCTCTTGCCTTCCAGCAGGGCCAGGGCATAATGGGCCAGCAGCCCGTGCGCCAAATGGCTCCAACCCCGTCTTATGGAGCACTGCAGCCCTCCCAGGTAAGTGGCAGTGACTGCAGGTAGGGCTGGAATCTGGCTCCAGCACAGGGCTGCAGCTTTGTTCTTGCTGCTAAACCCTGAAAGTTCTTGAACCCTGCTAAATCGTGGAAGCTCCCTGATGAGCTTCCCTGTGACAGTATTTACAGGAGGCTGATGTCCTGTGTTCTGTATTCCTTTTCACCCCATGACTAAAAAAGGCCTTTTTGTTTCATTTCAGGGTTACACTCCTTACGTCTCCCACATAGGCCTTCAGCAGCACCCCTCCCAGTCAGGCACGATGGTACCTCCTACCTATTCTGGTCAGCCCTATCAGAATTCCCACCCCAGCTCTAATCCTGCTCTAGTGGATCCTGTTAGACAGATGCAGCAGAGACCAAGTGGCTACGTGCACCAGCAGGCCCCTGGCTATGGGCACACCTTGGGTAACACACAGAGGTACCTCTCGCCCTATGGGATGTTAATAAGCTGTGTTTTATTAAGGGTTTCCCTGCTCTGCTCACACAATTCTAAAAGCAAACTGTGAAAACCCCATTCTCCATGCTGTACTTTGCTTCCTCAGAGGAACATCTTTATCCGGCTTTCAGTCCACGGAAGAAACAAGAGAGATAGAATGAAATTTGGAAATGCTAGTTGTAAGCAGGAGACTGTTACCAGCCAGAGAAACATGGCATAGAAAAGTATGAGGAAAAATTACCTGGGAAAGTCATAGTTTTGGTTTTAAATCTAACCAGCAGATCACCATCAAAGGGCTAAATCTGAGATTTCCATTGTTCCTGAGCAGGCATAAATCCAGCAGGAAGGCCATGCAGAACAGTGGGATGATGACTGTTACTTAGGGCTTCTAGAAAAACAGGTTGTATTAAACTCTTGAGAGGCCCTTGTGTCCCTCACCTTTCTGCAGAGACAGCATAGATTGCAGGGGGCTGTTTGGGCTGTCTCATTGATGGCAGAGGTTGTGTTTGGATTACAGAAGCTGGGTGCCTGTGAATCTTTTACTCCATGAGCTTGTCCTTTTCTCTTGCAGGTTTCCTCATCAGTCAATACAGCAGACCCCCATGATGAGTGGGATGAACCATTTGGGTCCACAGGGAGTCCCCTCAGGAATTCGACCCAGCCAGATACTTCCTGACCAACAGCAGCAGCAGTACCTGAGGCAGCAGCAGCAACAACAGATGCTGAGGGTGAGTGGTTGCTGACAGGAGGAAGGCTGCTGGAGCTCGAGGAGACTTGCCCAGTGCTGCTTACCTCTGCTCCTCTGTGTCAGGAAGGATGTCACTCTGTTGGGGGCTGTCTCTGGTTATTTGTTAGGCAGTTCTCCCTTCCTTAGAGCTGGCCACTCCATAGGAGATTCCTGCTGCACTGCCTTGTGCCAGTCACCCAGCATGAGCTAAAAGTCTGTTCAGTCCTCTGGCCTCTGTCCCACCTCTTCCTGCTCCAGCTTAGCCAGTAGATTGTGAAGAAAGTTAGCTGTTGTACAAGTGTGGTAGGAGCTAGAAACAAAGTGAAAGCCCCCTGTCCACAAAAGAGCAGGAAAGTTGTTCACGATCATCTTTAGGGGCATATGTGCATTTCTCAAGATCAAAATCAGTATTGGTTACAGTTTCCAATGGCAAAAAATCTGGCATGAATCAATCCACCTACTCCATTTCTTACAGCAGATGGTGAAAAACTGATCCAAAGCCAACTGTTAGACCCAGCTCTCTAGGTTCAAAGAAGATCACAAGGCACGAGTCAACCGACATGAGTATTCCATGCATTTGCATTATGGTCTTAGGAATATTAAATGCTTACACGAAATACAGATACATTTCTAGGAATTATAGAAATGTATTGGATTGACAGAGAAACACAAGTAGTTTAATTGGTGAATCCAATACTTTATGACAAGGCCTAGCAAACCTGTGGAATATGGGGAGACTTTACATGGCACAGAGTGCTGAATCTGTTTTCAGAGAGTGGCCTGAGAGAGACAGTGGTTCCTGCAGAGAGCTGCAGTCAGCAGTATCTGAGAATTGCTGCCTTGCACTGGACAAGAGAACTGCCTCTGGCATGGTCAGCAGCTTTTAGTCCTTTTGCTAAGTAGCACCCCCTGACTATTCACTTTAGTTTCTTTTAGCATTCTCCATCACTCAGATTTAGAAGAACATGCCTCAGACAAATTGCTAACACTTCTCCTAGCTCAGTAACTTCATGTACACCTTCATCTTTTAGCTGACTTTGCTTGGTTGCTTGAAAAACACACAAAGGTGGAGTGCCCAAGATAGCCTATTAGTGTGACTGCTGCTGTGTTACCAGAGGTGTGCCAGGTGCCTGGTGCTAGAGCTGACTTTGATGATGCAGTAGCTTGTGAAAAGGATGGGTGGCCTTTTGATTTGTCTTATGTGGCTTGGTAGACAGCTGCCTCAAGAAGGTAGGACATGAAGTTGGTATCCTGGCTCATTTGGTCAGCCAGCTGCTTTCTTGTGTACCCAGATCGTACCATCCATGTCGGAAACCTGGGACCACACTGGTTTAAGTTGAAAGGCTGCTCTAGAAACTCACTCCCTTTGGCTTGAATTCTTGATCCAAGCTTCAGTGTGTTCATGTCTGGTTCTTGTATGAATTATTACTGTCCACTGTGTCCTGTTTACTGGCTGTTCTTTCTCACTGTTATTTGCCCAACGTACATTCCTAGGGAGCACTTGCAGCTTCCAAAGGTCAGATTTTTGTAACCTTCTTTCATAAGAGACTGTTCCTTCTCTTGATTGTATTTTTGTTTGTTTTCTGAGTGTGTTCAAGGTTTGAACCTTGTCCTTTTGAGCCAGTGATTGGAACTGTACTTACCATCACCGTGTTGGGTTTGTTATGATAGCATTAGTATTTTTCTATTTCTGCTAGGAATTCTTTTTTTTTTTGATCTAGAGAGTTAAAAACTATGTTGACAGATGGGAGAATTGTCTGAAAATTGAGAAATGAAAAAACCTTGAGATTTCTGAGTATGTTCTGACTCCAACACACTGAATATTCTTCTCAGCATAACTAATTCTGTAAACATTTGGTTTTGAGCACTGAATCCAGTTTTATCCACATCTTTTTATTGAAGTGTAACACCAGCTGTCATGAGTGGCAGGGAAGGACAGCAAGATAGATTGAAGAGTTGGGGGACATGACTGAGAAGGAAAGTCTGAAATAGCTGGGTGTGTTGCATTAGAGAGACAAAGACAACAAGAGAGATAAGTCTCCAAATTTTTTATCTTAAAAAGAAAGCAAAAAAAAACCAAACCCTTATCTCTTCTTATCCCTAGGCTGTAGGACCAGAAATGGCCGTAACACACAACATGTGAGATTCAGGGTAGAGATTAGGGAGAACTCCAGTAGTAGGAGTAGCTGACCTGGAGTGGATTGTGTAAGGAGATTATAGAAGCTCTCTTGCTACCTCTGAAAAGAATCTAAGAATGAGTCAGGCAAATATTCATTATTCATTATTGCTGATCTTAAGTAGGAGGCAAGAGATGAACCAGCCAGCCTTTTGAGTTCTTAGTTTTCTATTCTTGCACCTTATTTGCTCCTAGTAATGACCAGTAGACTCGGAGTTCTCTTCCTGCCAGCTGTCAACACCTCATATTTTAGAAAACTTTGTTGCTGTCCATGGATTTCTTGCCATTTCTCCACCAGGGGTGGAGTCCTGCTGAAATTTGAGTGATTTAGGTACCTGTAAGGAAAATGGTGTGCGAGAGTGTTTACTGCATGGAACGTCATTCCTCCTTAAGCCTTTGCTGTGCCCTGGTGCTGTGTGCGTTGTCCTGACAGTTCCCTGATGGTCCCTTCTCTTTTGTCTTCACAGCAGCAGCAGCAACAGCAGCAGCAGCAACAGCAGCAGCAGCAGCAGCAGCAGCCCCAGCCACCGCAGCCCCAGCCCCAGCAGCAGCCCCAGGTGTCCACAGTGCCTCAGCCACAGGCGCAGGGCCAGCCCCCGGGGCTGGGGATGCAGGCTCTTCCCCCCCAGCAGCCCATTGTGAGTGTTCCCTTGGAGGCACAGGGACGTGATAGTCTGGCAGAAATCCAGCAGTGCTTCACCTGCATCCCCCCTTTCTCCCTGCCTGAGCTTCCCAGGGCCTGTGTGAATGCTGAGGCTGCCAGCCAGGTGGTGTGGCTGTAACTGTGTTTCTCTCTTTGCAGTTCCAGCGCCAGGGCCTTCAGCAGACACAGCAACAGCAGCAAACAGCTGCTCTGGTTCGACAGCTTCAGCAGCAGCTTTCCAGTAAGCCTGAGTGTTCTTGATCCTGTTGCTTGTCTCGTCCCTGCTGTTTTCTGTTGCAGGTACTCTGGTGTAGGAGAAGCAAGGCCAAGCCAGATTGTCTGTCTGAGAACATAAATTATGCTGGCAGGGAGGTGGCATCAGGATTTAAGAGCTACCAGCCCAAGGGGGCACAGCAGCAGGGAGGGCAGTGCTTGCCAGCTTGTGAGCAACCTTCCAGACCTTCCTCCTGCTGCCTGCAGAGGGACAAGGGAGCTGAGCCTTTGTAGGGACTGCTATACAGCTTTCCTGAAAGGATCCACTGTGCAGCTTTAAAATCATCTGGGGGTATTTTCTCTGCTGCAGGTGACCTCTGAGGGGCACAGGGAGGCTGTAATCCTGGAGCAGTCACTTGGTGGATGACCCAAAGACACTGTGGTTGTGTTGTGGGCCAGATAAGACTTCTTGGAGGCAGGAGGGGTACTCTGATAAATGTAGCTGCACACTTGCTGTGTTTGTAGTGTTCTCTAGGCTTCTGTCACACACAGAGTAATGGCATAGATGTTGTTCACTCTGTCACTGTATTCCTATAATCTGTATTGATTTACTGGAGGGTCACAATACAGAATCCAGGGTCTATGCTGTTCCTTTCTGAATTACCTGCTGTCATTATCTTTTGTCACCTTACTGGCTTTTCTGCTGTAAAAATGGCAGAAATGCTATGGAAATGCTCAGAAATGGACAGCACAGTTGACAGGTTTTTTTGTTTTGCAGTGAGTGTGAGACTGTGCCGGATGTGGTAATGTGTGGAGTGGGGGACTTGGAAACTGTGCTTTTGCTTGTTCCCTGATGGAAAATTCTTAGTTCTTGTGACCAAAAACCTCCCCAAACCAGGTTTTAATGTGCTAAGCTTCCCACTAGCCTGATTCACAAATGATAAGTGTGTGCCAAAGAATCTCAGCTGGGACATTCAAGTATAGGAAGACCTTGTATAAGAACCTGAATATAGCAGAACAGCCATATTTTTGTAGCCTTTCTGTACAGCAAATGGAGCTATTTTATATGGAATAGATGTGTGGGTCCAATGCAGCCTTGTATCAGCATTCAGCTTCCATGCTGCCTCCTTGGGTTTGGATCAGCTTTCCCTGGAAGCATCTGGAGTTCTTACTTGTAGTGTCATGGGTGGAGTGGAAAGCGGGAAATAAACCAAAACCAGCCTGCAGGAGGGGGACAAGGGTGTTTTAGGCCCAGGACAGGTTGCCTTTGGAGGCTCCAGGGTATCCCTGAATGTCCAGATGAGTTGAGAAGGCAGCAGGCCAGCCAGGTTACACTCATCTCTGTTTACTTAGTGCCTGCGGATCACACATGCTGATGTTGTTTCAGGAAAACAACCTACAGAACTTTATGTATCAGACAGTACTCAAATATACTGTGAGCCTTGTAAATCACAGAACATCAGTCCCAGCAGTTTGGAAGTTCATGAGGTTCTTGAGTGTAACTTTACCATGTTTCCTGCCTTTCCTTCCATCTGGAAGTCCTTTGTGCCTGTATGGAGATACTGACAGGAAGCCAGGGAAATTCTCTCTGAAACCTTTGGTTTCTGGAAGTGCCTTAGGACGAGTGACACTAGCTAGCTCAGCAGCTTGTATGGCTGCAGAAGTGGTATCGTTTTATAGGATTGATTTTCTTTCAAAATCAGAAATAATTAATCCATAAACTCATCCTCCCAGCTACTTGCCACCTTTCAAGGCTTTGTTATGGTCCTCCATTTCCAGCATGAGGGATGGAGAGATTTTCCCTGGAAACTTCGAGATCAGGACTGGCACATACCTCTCTCTTCCTAAAAGAATGTGGGATCCTGGCTGGGCTGCTGCCCAAAGGCTCAGGGAGATCTGCAGCACAGGGAGTACCATAATGGTTTTATTTTCTTTCTCATGGCCTGTGACACTCTTCATATTGCACTGTTGACGTGGGGACGGGAATCTCTTCTGAACTAGACCTTGTGAGTGTTTAACTCTGTCTTGACCTCAACAGATACACAGACACAGCAGAACAACAACCCATTTGGACGCTACTGACCTGTGGCACTTCAGCCTGATTCAGGAGGGAGACAACACTGTGGATGGATACAGCCTCTTCAGCCTGACCCACACTCTGGGGCAGCCCCCAGCCTCTGTCCATGTGTCCCCAGTGCTGCTGCTGTCTGTCTCACAGGGAGATGCCAGGAGGAGCATTTTATTGTACAGAGAAAGTGTTTTTACTATCCAATTTCTACAGATGTTTATGGAGATCCCTTGTGGCTGATAGTCTCCCTTCCCACTTTGGTTTCAGTTTTTACTCAGTTTTTAGTATTTTTGTTAAAATAATGATTAAGACATTGTAAAATTTTGTACTTTATTTATACCAGATGAACTCCATACTGCAGACATTCTCGGATGAATACAGAGCTTACTTTGCAAACTGAGTGTGTATTCAGAGCCTGCCTTTCCTCCTCAGCACTCCTCCCAGTACAGCCCAGCAGCACCCTCCACACATGGTCTTCATCTTTTCCTCAGTAGAACTAATGTCTGCATTTTCAGCTTTTGTGAAGGCTAAACAATTTTGTTTGGGAAGGAAGGCTCTTCTTCCCTGTTTATTTCATAAGCTGGCATTCACATACTTGCAAAGGTTTGTGCAAGCTTTATAGGACTTACATGTTGATTGAGAGCTTTACTAGTAGTCCTGTTGCCTGTTCCACCAGGACACTTGGTATAAAGCAAAGAGGGACTTCTATTGCAGGGTAATTCTGAGCTCTAACAAGCCCAGCTTCCCCCACCACAGCAGTTACAGAGATGCTCAAGCTCCTTCCCTCTGCAGTCTAGGAGGAGCTGCAGACTGAGTGCACTCACAGTGCTGCTTCTTGCTTTCTCTGCATGGGTAATGTGCATTCTGAACTCCTGCCCTGGTTAGTGCAGCCTGCTGGCAGGAGGTCTGGTCTTGGTGCTCACTGTTCTTGCTGTCTGTTGAACCTGGAAGCCACCAGCACCTTTCTTCTCTCTCGGGTTCTTCCTCAGGAGTTCGACCTGTTGTCCCCGATGTAGCTTTTCTTGACCAGTGTCTTCCTTCTGTCCCATCTGTGTGGGATAGGGTGAAGCCACAAGGGCTCAAAGGACACAGTAATGAGCTGCACCTGATCTTCATCTGAGGGCAAATAAACAGTTCTGGAGGGTGGGCCACTGCACGAAGGCAAGGTTGGGGAGCTGGTGAGGGGTGTCAGTGCCCCTTGTCCTGGTTCATGAGTCTGTGCTGTTCCTTGGGAGACATGTGGAGCTGCTCTCTGAGAGGCTGCTGTGGGGCTTGCTGGCACTATACCCCCCTCTGCCCTGATTGTCCCCAAACACCTTACACCTGTGCCAGGCTCTTGCCATGTGTTGCTGGCCAGGCCTGAGAGAGGGGACTCAGTTCTTCAGGAGGACAGATCGTTGCACATGGCTGCTTCCTCTATGCATCCCTGCTTCTCCCCTGTGAGGATAAGGCTGGGGCACAGCCTTGAGCTGGCTCTGGCACTCCCCATCTCCTCCTGCCCCCAGGGTGATCTGTGCCAGGGTCTATACTTGCCGGCAGCCCCTGCTCAGTGACCCCAGAGGTGGAAGCCCTGCTCCGGGCCATGGCTGTGTCCGGCGACCCCTGCGCGGAGGGACCCGGGGCTGCGGCAGCAGGACTCTGTTCCCCTCCTGCTGGCGGGGCGGACAGGGAGGTGCCACTGCCCTGGGACACTGGGCCCTGTCTCTGCCCACAACGTGCCCCCTGTTCCTGGTGTGTACGGTCATGGCCGACAGCCCCCTCCTCTGCCGACCCTGGGAGGCAGCTGAGCCTGCGCCAAGCGGCATCTTGGATGCTCCTTCGGCATCGCTGCCGCGCCGGAGGTGGGAGGAGGCCGGCTCTGCAGCAGCCGGAGCGGGATGGCAGGAGGCAGCACAGCCGTGGTGGCCGGACAAGGGTGCGGTGGGGTGTCCCTGGCAGGGCAGCTGGGGCAAGACGGGAGTGCTGCAGTGCGAGCACACCGAGTCGGGTGCTAGCCTTCTGCTGTGTGCTCTGATGGGGGATCTGGTGAAAGCACCCCAGGAACCACCCTGCCTTCCTGGGAGAAAGGGGATGACCTGTCCCTTCCTGTGGCCAGGTGCCTGCTGCCACGGGGCCCTTTATTGCATGGCCCAGCAGCAGGGCTGGCCCTGCTCTCCCCCTGCCACAAGGCTTCCCCCAGCTGTTACCTGCTTGGCAGGCCGGGTCTGTGTGGGATGAGCAGCACTCCGGAGCTCTGTTGTGGTGACAGACGGGGAGCTGCCGCTGTGTCCAAGATCCCACGCAACCCTCGGTGGCTGCCCAGAGGGTTCCGGTGGGTGCGGGAGGGTTCAGGGAGGACTTGCGGACCAGTGCAAGACCTGGTCAAGGCACAGGACTGTTTGGGGAGCTGTGCTCTGCCTGGCCTGGCTGCGTGCCTTGCAGCTGCTGTGCTGCACATTAGCACTGAGCCGCGGCCGTTCTAAGCAGGTCTGACAGCTTCCAGCCCTTCTGCCCCTTCTCCGAGTCGTGGCTAAACGCTGCTTGTGACAGAGCCAGAGGCAACTGGGGGCATTTTAATACACACTGCCCATTGAGTAATGCACACAGCTGCCCTGCTGCAGCCACCAGTCCAGTGAGGGGGTGGGGTGGGAGTGTGCCTGTTTGATGCTGGGCTCCCTGAAGGCGATGCCAAACCGGCTGTGCCCAGCGTTTGAGGGGCCCGAGGCTGCAACAAATCTTGATGCATTGGGGTGGATGGATGGGCTGAAGCAGGCTCTGCCCTACACACCCACCCCACCCAGCAGGCTGGCATAGAGGGTCCCCATGGAACATACCCCGGGCAAAGGTGGCTTGTCAGGCACTGTCAGAACTGGTGTTGTGCAAGAAAATCGATCACTGCTCACTCAAGCAGCTGAAGCTGGGCGTGGAGCAGCTGTCTGAGTACCCAACTCTCCTGCAGTGCTCGTGGTGGGGAGTGGGCCACAAGGCACCACTGCAGCCGTGCATCATGACCCCATTCTGGACTGGTTTTGTTGGGCAGCGGGACCCAGAGAGCTATGCCTGAAGCCCTGCCTGCTGCAGGGCAGCTCAGCATCGGCCTGGGGCCCCCTTCAAGATGCTTTTTGGAGCCAGTGGACCCTCGTGGGCACAGGGCAGGGTTGTGCATCCATCCCAGGCAGTGCTGGACCGTATTGCCTGCTCAACTGCATAGTGGGTGGCATCTTGCAGCTTACCCTATATATATAATTTATGTATATATATATGTGTGTGTGTATATATATATATATATACATATAAATAGGGTGAGCTGTATCGGTATACCCTATATAAACCCTGCATATAACAGGCTAGCAACAAAATCAGTCAAGCTGCTGACCACCCTTAAGCAGCCCCTGGGAGAGGTAGCAGGGCAGGAGAAGCAGGAAGGCTCTGACCTGCTCTGCAGCAGCAGCTGGAAGGCACTGGAGCGGGTGAAGCCCACCCCGTGCTGGGGTGCAAGGATCTCCCTGCCACTGAACGTTCACAGATTCAGTGCAGGTGCCGGGGGTGTGTGGGAGGCTCGAAATAAATTGCTGCCCTTCAGACGCTGCCATGCAAACATCTTAAATAGGAAACGGTGCCTGCTCTGTGGAGGCATCGCAGCTGATGCTACCTTGGCAATGGCAGAGGGAGGCAGCAATCAGATACATCCATCAAGACCCAAATCCATGCCCTGTTTCAAATTATTTCTGTAATCCCATCAGGCAGGACTGAAACACTGCTATGGGCAGCGGCAGGCTGTAGGAGAGGCGGCTCCTGCCAGGAGGCCATGAGTGGGAGGGGAAAACACCCCCATGCTGGGAAGGGGAATGACAGAGGTGCTGGGTCTTGCTGCACGGTGCTGCCGGGAGCCTACGGGGTTGTGGCTGCTGAGCCTGCAGCCCGGTGCGTGTAGGGCTGGGCCGGCTGCCAGGGCTGAGGCTGGGATGGGGCACCCCATACCGAGTACCTGCTGAATCCTCCCTAGACCTGCTGGGCACTGCGGAGCAGTACGAGAGGCGGGGACTGCTCCCCTCGTCGTGGGGAAATATGCCGGGGCTGAAGGGTGCTCCAGCTGCTGTGGGGTGTGCCGGGGCAGCACGGCCCTATGCGAGGGTGGAAAGGGACCCATGCAGAGTGACCCGAGCAGGCACGGGCTGCAGTGGGGCAGAATTCTGTATGCACAGGACAGCGCAGGATGCCCGGGGCTGTACCGGGATGCCCCCTCGGATGAGGTCTTTTACTGGGGTGGTGCGGGGTGCCCCAGGCTGTGTAGGTGTCTCGGTCGGGAAGATCTCCGCCGAGAGCCGATAGCAGGGCAGTGCCGGCGCCGTGAGCAAGGCAGGTTTGGGGGGCCTGGGAGATACCGGGGTGCAGGTGCGGCTGGTGCCGGCAGCAGGAGGGCGCGGTTCCGGACTGCGCGGCGCTCGGCGGGTGCGGCATTCCCTCGGCGCAGCGACCAGGGCGGCGCAGGTGCCGGGGCGTGCGGTGCTGGGCCCGGCCGGAGCAGCGGCGAGGCCGTGGGATGTCTGATCAGGGCGGTCCCGGTGCCGGGCGGCGGTGCTGGGCAGCGCGGCGGCAGCGAAGGGGTGCTGCGGAACGGCCCCTCCCCAGCCCGCCTCCGCCGTGCAC